>WSYH01004023.1:0-20812 GCA_036426205.1 Ascaphus truei
CCTAGCTTACTGTGGGAACAAAAGTTCCCACAATAAGGCAATATAGAGCCGCCGGTCACCACATGTATAAGAGACTATAGAGCATCACAGGTCTACATATATAAGCATGAAAAAATTCTTACAGAAAATAACATGAGTGTTATACTGATAGATATATATATATATATATATATATATATATATTATACACAAAGAAGCGAATACCGCATCACTACCAATAAGTGAAGCAAGGTCTAAACCTACCTAAGTCAGAAAAATATATCTGAAATAGTTATAACAAAAATGTAAGCTGTAGGTGGTGCTAGAGGAAGGAGATAGATATGGAAACACAAAAAAAAAACCTCTAAAATAGCACTCAGACAAATGTTTGCAAAGAATAAAAGGGGTACTTTAATTAAATTAGAAAAAAATAACAGACATACAAACAACTAACTGGAGAGCCTGCCTGACTAATGAATAATAAAAAAACCCAATGGACAAAAAAAAAACAGAAAAACATAGAATGCAACATATAATAATGGACCCAAAAAGAAATAATGCCCTTAAGAACCTAGCTTACTGTGGGAACAAAAGTTCCCACAATAAGGCAATATAGACCGGCCGGTCACTTAATTTAAATAATGGATTTTAATGCTAGAGAGCAGGAGCGTTTGAAAAACGCAGATGAAATATTCTTTATGGCTGATGTTAGCCACATTCAGGCACCACAATTGGTAATAGCTGGGGGTAGAGACAATATTAAACTTCTCAATGCTCTAATGCGCAAACGGGCAAGAGTCTGGTGGAATAAAACTGCCCTAGAGAGATATTTAGATCACAAACTCATACCGAGGGGTCTAAGAATTAAAACTTTCCCTGCATTTCAATTTAGTGATCCAAATCATAAAGTCAGATGGGAGGGAGTACAGGACGAGACGTGGTAAATCGTCAGCTACGCGACAGAATCAGATATGGATACAGAGGCAAGAAGCGAAGGGGCAATCATGCCAAGTGGTGAGTGATGAGCTTAATATCATTAATCTTTCAGATGTAGTTCTTACCGAAGAACAATTATTTGTTCTTCGGAAAGGGCTATCTTTTTCTCCCACATATCATATCAACAAGTTTGACTGGATAAAGGATCTGAACCTTTTTTGCCGGAAGCTGTTGCTTGCAAAGCACTTCAATAAAGGTATTGGCAATGGGATAAACAGAGAATATAGTGAAGAGGTACTAAACACACAAGAACGTGATTTAATACGAGATTTGGTTTCACCATCACTGCCCGCTATAGGGATAGGTAATGAGTTAAGTTTGGTGTGTAATTTCAAACCAAAATCCACCTTCTGTCCTCCTATTCAAACAAATTCGTGTGTAGAGATCTTTGCAAATCTCGTCACAGAGGATATACTCAACCTACCCAAAAAGATAGGGTCAAACAATTTATCAGGTATACAATGGAGAGCCCTCCAAGATCTAAGTGGCATGACAAATGTGGAAATTAAACCTGCAGACAAAGGTGGCAATGTGGTGAATCAGGTACGTGAAATCCTTCAAAAACATTGGCCCATTCTCATGATCGATTCAGATCTTCAACAGAAATTAGGCCCCAAAGTGGAACTTACAAGCAGAAGGATCTTCAACAGAAATTAGGCCCCAAAGTGGAACTTACAAGCAGAAGATCACCAAACTTAAAAGACAAATTAGTTCACAGCCACTACTCTATATCGAGCACAACCACATTTTTGTCCACTTTTGATAAGAAGGGCTTCTTTAGATGTGGTGGCTGTCCTGCCTGTAAGTTTACAAAACCAACATCTACCTTTAAGGATAGTAAGGGCACAAAGGAGTTTACAATAAAGCAATTTCTGAATTGTCGATCAAAAGGAGTAATCTACTGCCTTACATGTCCCTGCAATAAGATATATGTAGGTATGACAACTAGGGAGGTGCGCTTTAGGATAATGGAACATAGTAGGAACATCAAGACAGCCCATAGGGACCTAGAATCCCTTAAAAAAATTACAATGGTAGCTAAACACTTTTTGCAGGAACACAACGCAGACAATTCGCTTCTCTCTGCATTTGCAATAGAGCGTGTATCCCTGGGAATACGCGGGGGAGATTTGGAGAGAACACTCTTACAACACGAATGCAGGTGGATTGTTATGCTAGGTTCAATGCTCCCAAATGGTCTCAATGACTATTTGGGTTTTTCTATGTTCCTATAATGTGACCTGTTTATTACATCATCTACTATTTTTGCCTTTACTGCATTTCAAAATTCTATTTTGTTTTTTTAAACATAGGAAGCTACTGCGGACCCTTTATGGAAACATTTAAGTAATAGTGTTATATACGTTTTATGGAGGATCTTTGGTTTAAAGGAATTAGGTTATGATTTGTTTTTTATAATTAATTTATTAGCAGTCTTGACAGTTTTCCGTGATTACCGTCCTCCTTTTATTATATTTGTGGATATTTTGGTATATTAACACTTTCTTTTATTTTTCTGTTTCCCAATCATAGTATCATTGATGTGTTTTGAGCAAGCTGCGGGATGTTCTGTAAACATTGATTGTTGACTGGAAACTGAAAAAAAATGAAATGAACGATGATGGGAATGAGAAGTGATGAAAGTAGAGTGAATTACGGAATGGTGTGATAATTGAATGAACGTGTGAAATGAGAACCCATTTGAATGAAATGATTTGAAGACCAAAAGCTATGCTGAAAGAGCGAGAGTAGAGTGATAGTGATTGGTTTGAACACTTTGAAAATGATGTGATGGTGAAAAACCAATGAACTGGTATGATGAAATGTATGATGGGGCAAGGAGTGAAACAGAGTGATAGTGGATGGTGAATGAGATGATTAGTGGTGATGAGTGAAAACACAAGTGATTGGTGAAAACTGAGGTTGAAACTGAAATGATGACACCATGAAACCAAGAGTGAAAGAGAGTGGTAGTGAGTGATGAGGCAGTTGATGGTGATGCCATTGTTGAAACCATAAGCGATGAAAACAAAAGATAGGATGTGGCCGACCGTGTGAGAGGATTCAGGGGGGAGGCAGTGAGTGTGTGAGTAGTGAGTGGATGTGATGATGATGATGGATGAAGGAAACCCAACAATAATGATGATGAATTGCAAAACCAAATGATGGTGAAACCAAAATCTCGTTTTGATTGAGAATGGACTGAAAAACAATGAAAAACCAAAGATGAAACCAATGGATGAAATGATGAGATGGTGTGATGAATTGGTGATGAATGAGCGGATTGAAGTGAACTGGTGATGAATACCAAATATCGTATTCTAATTTGGTGAAGTGAAATGAATGATGATGTGTGAAATGATGATGAATGGCGCAGTTAAACGTTGATGTAAGAGTGAGGTGATGAACGTTCCTCAGTGAGGGTTGAAACCAAAAAGTTTAGTAGAATTTAATCTGTGATGAAATTAATGCGTTCTTGTTGTTGTTTAGTTTTTGTTTTCTTGGTTGTTTAGTAACCCAGCTTCACTAGATATCATGTTTATCCCAATTGCCATTACCTTTATGGAAATTCTTTGCAAGCAACAGATTACTTGGCAAAAAAAAAAAAAAAAACAAAGGTTGTTTTTTTCAAGGATTTCACAAAAAAAAGGTTTCAGATCCTTTATACAGTCAAAAAAACCTTAGTTGAAGATGAGTCCTTTTTAGATATGGGAGGAGAACAAGAAGCCTTCACGAGAACAAATAATATGTTTCGGTTATAAGAAACATCATATCTGGAAGAATTAAGATATTAAGCTAGTCACTCACACTTGGCATGAGTGACCCTTCGCTACTCTTGCACTCTGTAATCCAATTATCTGATTTGTCGCGTAGATGAACGTTTACCACGTCTCAGTCTACATGGCCACTTAACTGATCTTAGCCGTTGCCTTGGCCTATAAAACGAAGTTGAAGGACAACATCGCCTTACCAACTGACTGCATAGAATTCAATAGTCCGCACGCAGTCGAATACTGTATGTCATGTTGCACTGGGATACAACAGACTGGAATATAATCCATTCCGTGATCTGATTCTTTTTGTTTTTCTTTACCATGCTGCCTTTGAGATGTTACTCTGTCCGTTGATAATCAACAGAGTCCCATCGGTTTTTTTTTAAAAATGCATTACTTTCTTAGAATCAGTAGATTTACGGAATTTATAATTTAACATGTGTCCTCCATCAAAGTTTTAAAAGTTGCAAGTCAGTTGGGTCACAAGGATTTCTTGTAGTATCTCCCTGATTTCTAGAGTGATACCCTTTGAAGGTATTGGAAGTCAGTCTTCAATTAGGTAAGTCAATTAGAAAATCTAATTCAATGAACCTTTGAGTCACTTACCCTCCCATAGCCTACTTATGATTTTGGATCACTAAATTGAAAATGCCGGGAACGTTTAATTCTTAGGACCCCTCGGATGAGTTTGTGATTCCTTACAATCATCTTCTAGGGCAGTTTATCACCGACTCGTGCCCGTTTTGCGCAATAGAGCATTGGAAGTTTGAATATTGTCATTCTAACCCCAGCTATATTACACATTGGTGGTGCCCTGAATGTGGCTAACATCAGCCATAAAGAAATTTCGACTGAGTTTTATCAACAGCGCTCCTGCTTCATTCTATTGCTGATTGTAAAATCCATTATTAAAATAAGCAAGAAAAGACCACCCCCCTCTTCAATCGAAAATGTTATTGTGGATGAGCAGATATTCTAGAGAAGAAACACTAGTTAGACCATTAATAGTATCATAGCTTACACAAAGAAGTGGAATGACCGAATCCACTACCAATAAGTGAAGCAAGGTCTAAACTACCTAAGTCAGAAAAAGATNNNNGCTGCGGGATGTTCTGTAAACATTGCTTTAACCTTCGTTTTCTTTTCTCTCGTCATCATAGATCAGCCTTTATCCCCTATATGCAGGCTGTCTCTGTACTTGCTTGAGATGTTACCCTATTGTCCAGATGTTATACCATTCCCCCCATGTGTATGGGTATCCACCTACAAAAAGACCAGGATCCCAACCAATCAGAGAGGATATTCTTAAGGATGAAATTCCTACCAAAGATGCACTATACAAATGCCTTAATGGGTGACTGCTGCACTGTTAATTAAAGGTGTTATGAATATACAAAGGACGCTTCTACTGCTATCTAAAGTGGTCAAATCATCTTGCTGTGACACTCTGAATAAGATGTCAGGGCACCTCAACATGTGCTGCCCATGCGCGAGAACTTGCCCCTATGCTATTGTTCAATGAGGAATAGAACTCCTCTGAGGGCTACCTTACCCTTTCAAAAATGGCCGCCGTAACAGAGCAATATACACTGCACATGTGCGGGATGTAAGGGATAAGTCTCGTGAGACTGTTCAGTCATGATAATGATGTCACTATTGGCAAAATCCTATGACCACAACCAAGATGGCGGGCGCAACTGCTATACTACAAGTGCCCATGTGTGGAGCTTGGTGCACAACTCTCGCGAGAGTTTGATAGGACACCTCGCTTCAGGAAGTGGATACTGGGATTACCCCAGCACTAATACACCTTTCAATACAGCTGCCGGAACACCGCCGATACTAATTAGGAGCTTGTATTAAGTAATGAAATTGATTATATGTGCTTCATGTGTTTTTTGGCGCGAATTTTGCAATTGTCTGCTTACTATTTAAATGCCCCTGTCACATAGCCTTAGTACCACTCGTGAGGAAGGCGTAGTTGCCGAAACGCGTTAGTGGGCTAATTTTAATTTTTGCTGCTGTTGATCCTGCCTGCCTCTGCCCTATTTTGGACAACCAACTAAGTCCTATATTTTTGGACTTTTCCAGTGGACAGTGCTGTGCTGATCTTTGTATGCAGTATCTTTACATCAAGGAGCTGAGTATCTTGGGTTATTATATCCCTCCCTGTTTTTGTTTCCCATCTGCTTTAATACATGTATTTGGGTCACTAAATATACATACCTGTATGTCTCCTTTGCCCTAGCATTACCTGAGTTGCAATAGGTTTACACCTTGCTAGTGATATTCTTTACTGCTATCAGTATAACACTCATGTTATTTTCTGTAAGAATTTTTTCATGCAGCCATCATCAACGAGCAAAGTGGCCTTCTCAGAATTAGATGGTTGCGGATTCCTTGGATGCCAGTCGCAGGCGTCCCAGCCGTCCCCCCGCCTCTGCTATCCAAAATGAATGACAATAAACATATACAAAGTGCTACGTGGAAAGATCTGGATAGACTACCAAATAACGAGATCCTGTCATTAGTAATCATAGGAAGCCTTGCAAAGAAGACCCAGCCGCTTCGAAGCGTGCTTCCCAATGACTTTGGTGGCCTCGCGTCATGTTGTACGTGGACAGATTCGAATATACAACTGCGTACTCTATCGGTGTTGTTGCAAATACCACACCACCCGGGAGAAACGACAACTAGTCCTCCCTAAGAACTCTCTTGCAATACATGGTGTTGAAGTCCCTACATGCTAGCATGGACATCTCGGGTAAGAGAAGACCTTTGGGTTGGTCAGAGACCGCTTTTTCTGGCCGCAAGATGCGAGAAGGCCCGTAGAATAGGACGCCACTGGCGCCCGTTGTACTAGGTGTATACAGGGCAAGACCTGCCTGACAAGCAGCACCCATGGGCCCACTGAAGAGTTTCTGGCCCAATGGACCCTTTTGTTGTATGGACTTTCTGTGCATTTGAGCCCTATAATAGCCATGGAATATGCAACGTGCTGTCTCACGGACCATTACACCCGGTATGCCCCCGGCCTTCCCCACGAAGATCAGAAAGGCCATCACAGTGGCAAAATATTTTTGGGAGAAGTACTTCGTTCCCTAGACGGTCTCCAACCGCCTTCCAACCAGACCAAGGGCCGGACTTCGAGAGCACGTTGATCCGAGAACTTGCTCAAATGCTGAACATCGCCAAATCACAACGACCCTATCACCCCGAAGGAGATGCCTGCCATAACATTTAACCGAACCTTACTGGACATGCGCGAACTCTCACAGAATGCTGCTCAAAACTGATGCGAATCGACACGTGGAGGCCCTGGTGGCATGCGTACAATTGTCCCTACACGAGTCAACGGATTCTCTCCTCCCCAACTCCTCATGTTTTGGGGGCGAGAAGCGAGACTGGCCGATTGGATGTACTCTTCGAGTCTCGACGGATGGGATACACATGCTACCCATTTAAAATACGTGCAAAGACTTAAAGACAGTTTTACAGCAGCCTATCACAACAGGCTGAGAAGTCTACAGCTAGGCTGACGCTGGCAATAACAGGCGATTATCATAAGTGTCAAATATCGGGAGCCATTCGTCCATGGGGGACGCTGTGTGGCTTCGCACTCTGGGAGTCCCGGGAAAACCAAATTGGCCGACCGATGGGAGACGGGGTGTATGAAATAGAATCGTCATATCCGGCCATTCCCGGTCTATATCGCATCAAAGACACTGAAAAGCCGGGTAAAGGTATGGCAAACCGTAACCACCTTCTTCCCCATTCCACAAGTGGGGAGGATGAGGAAACGGAAATACTTTGCCACCACCGCTCAACCGTGAGTCCGACTTATCAAAGATGGGTCAAGAAGACTGTCACTAACGAACCCACTCTTAAGAAACTCCGGAAGAGCTCAAGGTAGTACCCTCTCAAGGGGATTACTCCCAGAAGGGGCATCTCCCGGCGTAGCTACGGTAAATCCCCGTAGGCCAATGCCTAGTAAGTGTCACCAATAGGCCATCCTTTTGGATCCACAGAGCCCTTCTTATGTGCCTAACAGAGACTGTTCCGAGACATTCTCCCCTCAAGAGAAAGAGGCTGAAGCCCTGGACTGTGTTTATTACTCCCCCGAGGGGTTGCAGAAGAACAGCTCCGCCGGAGCAAAGAGTCAGGTACCCTCCAACTCGGGTCCATGATCAAATTGGGGCACCCATTATTAGGCTCGCCTGGTCTCGGAGCCAAATCCATCTGTGATGTGATGCTCACAGAATATGCAAACCAAATCGTATCAATCAATTCGAATGTGCAAGTTATATTGTGTGAAACATGCATTTTTATTATATAATTTCTGTACATGGTTGAGTTGTGTGCCCAAGCGAGGGACATCTGGGGTTTTTACCAGGGGTAGGATGTAGCCAGGTCCCCTGTAGGCGCAAAACCCCCCCCTCAGGTTACTCACGGCACCGCTCGGGGTGAAGTGGCGGGGGGCGTGTGCTAGCAAGCGCGCCTCTCCTCGGAATCTGCCGGTTGCTGGGACGCGCGCGGCCCGTTGCGAGGCTGTGGTCGCGTTGCTGAGGGGGTCCCGGCGGCTCGCGTGCAGGGCGCCGCCATGGCAAGGAGGTGTCGTTGCCGCATGCGCAGGGGCCAGAAGCCGCCGGGAGCCCACAGACAGGTCGCGCATGGTGCAGTATAGCGCAGTCAACCTCCGGATCAATAAAGAGGCTCTTGGAAGGGACTACATAGCCCATGACCTGGAGCGCCCACATGACCCGAGGGAGCCAATAGGGCGACAGCTCTCCCCGCAGGGAGATTTGATACATTCGCAGGCTTGGAGCAACGTAGGCAGTGGTGACCTAGCGCTTAAGGGGAAGGAGTAGGGTTGCAGGAGTCAGTGACTCCCTAGCCCCTAGTCCAGCAGCCCCCCGAGCCCCAGAGTAGCCTGAGTCACCATTAGCTGATTTTGTAGGGACACGTCCCCGGTTAGGGACCTCGTCCCCATTATTATTATCTCAGAGTCAGTTAGGGACACAGCGGATCTGCTTTTCCTCCAGATGTTGGGCTCAGACCTCCGCTGCTGGCTGCAGCAGGCCATCCGATGGGATCGGTCCCGGCCGGTAGTTCCTGTATTCGTCAGCCTACGTATCCTTTGGAATCTCTTGGCATGCCGGTCACTGGAGTGGCTCTTCAGGTACCCAACCATCAATGCAACCAACGATCCTATATTATTCATATAAGACTAGTGGCCTGCGCAGTGCACACAGATTTTATCTCACTGGCGGGTGGCGTGAGAAGGACATATGTGTGGGGTTACTGCACTGGGTGGGATCACCCGGTGAAAGGGATAGCGTCCTGCGAGACGCATTAGTTAGTGTCTTTTCCTAATAGGGACACCTGTTGATGTTATATTCCAAGTACGTTTCCTATCTCACAGTAAAGTTTATTGGGTTGTTTAACTGCTGTTTGTGTGATATATATATATTGTCTGCGAGGATCACACGCCCCCTCTGGGTGGAGCCATCGCAGGTTGAGGCTCTGCACACGCTGAGTACGAGGTACTCCTATTATTATTATACGTTTCCCCCGGCTCCCCGTAGCGGAGGCTTATGCCCCGTGTGGCCTAACAGGTTGCACACACCTGGTTAACATTAGGTGCCCCCACACCATTATCCATATGCTCTTGGGTGGGGGAATACCCGTTACACAGTAAAATAATATAAACAGTAAATGTGCAATCAGATACAAGGAGCTAACACCAAAGACACTAACTCCCACCTCCCATATATCCCCAGCAATGGCCATACACCAGGGAACATGCTATGAGGAGGTAGTCAATGCGAGGGGTAAGTCAAGGGAGGGGAGTGGGAAGAATGGAGGGGGACGGGTGGGGTAGGTGCGGGGGTAGAGAAGATAATGAAGGGTAAAGATCAGAGGTGGGTCTGGAAAGAAGGGGGTAGGATTGATGTTATGTGGGGGTGGGCGTAGGGGGGGGGGTTGGAGTGGGTGATGGGGGGAGAGGGGAAGGGGTGAGGTGTAGGGGGGGTTAGGGGTAGGGGGGGGGACGGCATGTGCTGGCAGGTTGATTTACGTGAGAAAGAAAGGAGGGGTAGACGCCTTGATGCGGGTGGGGATTGTTGGGAGTGGTGGGAGAGAAGGGGTGGGGAGGGGGAGGTGCGTATGGGGATTGGGTGGGTAGGTTTGGAATGGAGGGGTGAGGTGAGGGTGAGGTGTAAGGGGGGGGGAGGGGATGGATGGGAGGAGAGGCGTGTTGAAGTAGTTAGAAGTGGGGTGGGGTGAAGGAGGGTGGAGAGGAGAGTAGGAGTGGACGCGGAGAGGGGGGGGGAGGAAAAGGGGGCAGGGTATTATAGGGGGGAGTGGCGAGGAGGGGGAAGGGGGAGGGAGGGTATAGGGGATGAACAGGGAGGGTGGGGGAGGGGGTAAGAAGAGGAGGGAAAGGGGGGTAATGTAGGGGTGAGCAAGGGGGTGGCGGTGGGATGTGGGGGAGGGTAGATAAGGGAGGGGGGGGAACGATGTGGGGGGTATGGAAGAGGGAGGGGGGTTGGGGGTCGGTGAGGGGTTGGGGGGGGGTGAGGGGGCGGTGGGGGTGGTTTGGGGATAGTATGGAGTTAGGTGAATGGTGGTGGAATAAATGAAGCGGGGAGGAGGAGGGGGGTTGAACGTGCATGTGGAGTCGGAACGTAATATAGGGCGGTGGGTGGGTTTGGGTTGAGGGAAGGATACGGGAGGGGGGGGAGGAAGAAGGTGTAGTGGAGGTGGGGTGGTGGAGGGGAGGGGCGAGGGGGGGGGAAAGGAGGGAGGAATTCACAGGTATGGAGGTTGGGGGGGTGATAAGGGCAGTGGAATGAAGAAGGTAGAGGGTGAGGGAAGAGAGTGTGGGGAGAGTTGGGGTTTGAGGGGAGGGTGTGTCAATAGAAGACAAGTAAGAAGAGCGTTAGGGGTGGGGAGGAGTGGTAAGGGGGGAGGGGGTGGTTTTGGCGGAAGTGAGAGGGTAGGGGGAGTGTGGAGAGGGGTGCGGGTGAGAGGGAGAGAAGCTGGGAAAGGGAGAGGGGTGGGAGGGTGGGGGGTGTTGGTAGACGGGGTAGGAAAAGGGAGGACCCCGCGGGGTGGGAGGGTGGAAGTGGTGATGGGTGGGAGGTGGGGAGGGGTGAGCGGGGTTGGGGGGGGAGGGTGCGCGGAGGGGGGGATGATGTAGGGGAATAGTGGAATAGGGCCAGGGGGGGTAGCTGGGTGAAGTGGGTGGGGGTGGGATTGGTAGGGTAGTGAGGGGAGGTATAGTGCGTGGGGGGGGGGTGTTGGTGTACGGCGGGGGACTGAATAGGTAGATGCAAGATTCAGGAGAGTATTGGGGTATGGGGGGGGGATGGTGTATGGGGGCAGTTGATGGTAAGGGGGAGGTTGGTGGAAAGGAGGGGGTTGGGAGGATGAGCGAGGCGGGGAATAGAATGTGGGAAAGTGGGGAGGGTCAGTAGGAGGGGGGAGGAGGGGATGGGGAGGAAAGGTAGGAGGGAGATGGGCAGGTGTGGGGTGGGGCGGTGTATCGGGGTTATGATGGGGAAGGGAGGAGTGATGGGTGAGTAGGAGAAGGTAGGGGGAGGAGGGGTTAATGAAGGGGAGTGCTGTGAAGGGGGGCTGGGTGGGGGGGAGCAGAGGGAGGGTGGAAGGGGGGGCAGGGGGGGGGGAATGGGGGAAGTTTGGAGGAGATTGGGGTGGGGTGGTGGATCGGTGGAGGGCGTGGGAAAAGGGAATAAGTGTTGGTATAAGGTGGTGAAAGTGGGGGGGGTCGGGGGAGTGAGTGGGGGGAGGATGAGGTGCGGGTGGGGAAAAGGAGAATGGCGGGAGGAGGGAAAGTGGTGTGAGAGGGTGAGGGAGGTGTGTGGCGGGGGTGGCAGGGAGAAAGAGGAGGGGGGGGGGGGGGATCGAGGAGCGGGGGGAAGGAGTTTTAAAGGCGGGTACAGGTTGGTGGTGGGGAGGTTGGGGGAACGCAGAGGCGAGTTGTGGAGGAGGTTTAGGCGGGTGGGGGGGGTGGTCGGGAGGGGGGTAGCAAGGATGTCGCAGGGGGCATGTAGGAAGAAGATGAGAAAAGAAAGAAATAGATGCGGGAGAAGTTGGATTTCTAAAGGGAGGTTTGAGATTGTGGGAAGGGGGGCCTGGGGGGAAACCGGGGGGGCGGCAAAATGAGTGCGTAGCTAAGTGGGGGGACAAAGTGGGATAGGAGAGGGTTAGGGTGGGGGGGACGGGGAGAGGGGAAATGTAGGGGTTGGAAAACGACATAGCATAGGTACCATCTCCACATACTTGAATATTTTTTCGCGGCATAACCCGTACACATAACATATCGATTTTTGCACATCAGGTTACATGTACATCACCCCCAGTAACCGTACCACTGAACCATGATTGTATCCCCCGAACTGACCCCGTTTTGGGGTTACCTCAACTTTTTGCCGTCCGTGAGCCTCCCCCAAAAAATTTTTCTGAAAGCACCCTCTAAGCGACAGTTACTGGCTCTTCGCTATTGTCCTCCACCTGGTGGAATTGCTTAGGCCACATGTGTCATCTGACGACCTTTCCCCTGTCCCTAATCCGCTGCAGGATGCGGTAACCAGGAGCCAGGACCTTTCCCGCGGTCCCACTTAACCTGGGGAAGGGGTGCGTCCTTTTTTGTGGGCTTGAAAGAGGCGTTCCCTGAACCCTCTCTCCACACATTCTTTGTCCCATAAGTTTGCGAGGCTTCCACTGAGAGCGAGCACTGGACATGTCTCAGTTTCACAACCTGGCAGGGGGAAAATAGACCCTTACCCCCGCTGTGACTTCCGGTGTGCAACATGTCCTCGGGGACGCTGGTCAGTTTCCCAACGCTTGTGGTAATCGGAACCTGTCCCCAACTCTTCTGTACAGCCCTCACTGATTCAACTTCGGGAGTGTCGGTGTGGAATGTTTGGTTGGGGGTCCCAGTCCTGGACCGACTTGTTGTCGTGAGCCCACGGGCTCACACTCCGCTCAGGGAACCGTAGCTTTTGGGCCTTCATCAACGGCCACGCGTCCCATCGAGTTGGGGGAACAGGGGGTTCCTTACACGTCGGCTGTCTGACATGGGCTCCCGTTCTTCCCGGAAGGATCGGCGGTAAGACACTGGTCCACTCTCTTCCCCTGTCAGCTACCTTCTAATGAGGAACTTCGCCTGGACGCGATGAAGAGGGAGCCCTTCGCCCGGGCGACCAGACTTCATGGAGCCATCGCGCTCCGCGGTCACCTGGGGCTCACCCCCGACCCCCCTGGGGGCAGATCCGACTCACCCGTTTCTCTGTATAGTACTGGTCCAATAATAGGACCGATGGTACCTCTCTGTATATTGGTCGGAATCTGACCATCGTAGCAACAACCACCTTTCCACATCATTTTCCCTCAACATCTTATACTCCTCTTCCAGGGTACACCGATCCCAGCAGACTCTGTATTCCTCATCGCATCATCTCATCGCTCATGACGCATCTCAGCCTCAAGATCAGAGGTGTCGGTATTCCCCCTGGCGTTCCACGGTTGTGTTGTGAAGATAACGTGGGCTTGCTCCCCGTGGAATCTAAGGAAGGGTTAAACTTTTGGAACAAGGGTTCGGTGTTAATTCGCTCTGCACTGAGTCACTCACATCACAGGGGAGGGGGCTCTGATTTTCGCGGCAAACCCGAAACGGAATGTTGCGACATCTTTCTGTTGCAGGCTTGCCGTCGCAGCACGTGCGCTCTACCGGGATTTGCGGGAGACGCCTTTTGGCTGGGGGTTCGGCATATACTATAGTGGGTACCCTTCTGAGGGGCCCTCCGGGGGCTATGAACATGCGAGACGGTGCCTCTGCCAAGGCATATAATCGCTCAGAGTGGGGTTGGCTAAAAAAAGTATGGTTTTCCATGTGGCGTGGATCTTGTTTCCTCCCCTCTAAGACACATGCCCACGGCCAACCCAAGGAATTTTCCAAACCTCCGCGGACCTTCAATCGGGTATACCAGCGTGTAATGCCTCCTCACCGACCCTACCGCATCCTGCCGGCCTCATATACTGCCTCAACGCCCAGCGTCGTACCCACTCGTCTCCGGACGTCGCAACAGCACAAAAATAGTGGACGGTACCATATTTAGAAAATATAACATGCACCGCCAGGTTGTCTCTCAGCAGCGCCTCCAAAAAAAAAAATTGTAACCCAGGGGTAGTCCACCCACCCAATCTCATATTAGTTGTGGGTGGATACTCACATGATGGTGTTACCGTTGTGGTGCGTATATACCCTGCAGCTCACACGAGGTCTGAGCCTCCGCTAATGAGAGCCTGGGGTGAATCCTCTGGAAGGATCTTCTTTCAGCACCAGCCCTCCACCCTATATGATTTCTATGAAGTGTATAATGACGCCTACATAGGACCCCTTCAGAAACCACACCACACAGTGATTTATATTTAACTAATGGACTTTACTACAAAGAAATACTAATAACCCGTTGTCCCTCTCCACGAGGACACTGAACAGTGACGTCTCGCAGGCGATTCCCCGACACCAGGTGATCCACCCAGTTGTCCCAGAACCCCACCCAATGTCCCGTACTCCTACAGAGATAGTCACTGGGTGCTGCCGCATTCACTAAAACCTCTAGGCCCTGTTGGTGCAAACATTGTATGACCATAATACCTGCCGAGCACTCCGGTGCTGGTTCGTCAGCACAAGCTTCTAAATGGCATCAGTCAGCGAGGTGCCTCCTCTGATCCGCACCACTGACTCTCCTTGTCGTGGACCGCTCGAGCGGCCCACTTCACCTCGTAACAGCTCGTGGACCCCAACGTGGGTCCAATCCGCTTCACGGGAACAAACGGATTTTCCTCTGTCCCTACTACATAAGGGGGCAACGTGCTGCACTATAGGCCGTCCTATAATTACAGCACCCTATGGTGGCTTTTGGATATCTCCTATGGGCCTGAAGGTCAGAACTCCCTGTCCACTCCCCAACTACCCCCATCCCTAAGCCTCACTACTCTAACAGCCAACTGCTGCTAACCACGGTGTCCTGCCTGTCAACCTCACATCAGCTGTCCCCTGTGACTCGACAAGGCCGCACCTCCAAACTAGGGGCCCGCCCGCGTCCCTATCTAGGACCGCTCCTAACAGTTACCCACCCACTAGTGGTGCATTGGGGCTACCTGTAGTTGGTATGTACCTATATGGGGGCGCACCCCTGCACGCGCTCCCCCACCCTTTCTCATCTACAACCCCTGACTCCACGGGCTTAACTGCAGACTTTCCTTTCCCAGCTCCACTAATGTAAGGTTGGCCAGGTCCTACCTAGGGCTGGCCCTGGCAAACACTCACACCTTATGGGGAGCTGAGCTATCTCGACCTGAACCAAGCGGGTGCGGGCCTAATCAGGGATCCCTCTCCCTGCAACCCTACCCTCCGTCCCGTTGTCTGGCCTATATGCTCTGCTTCTCCTACTGACTCACTCCAGCCCGCCCAATGTTTCTATCTCCCTCCAGGGCAGTCCTACAGCCGATTGGTCTATCGGCACCTGGTGCCTGCCGCCTATACCCCATGGTAGTTGTATCCATGGACCTAACAGCACATAGGCGCTTTGCGTGCACTTTCCTATGCCTTCACTAGCTCCTAATGGCCGCCACAAACATCCCCCTATCATCCCTAGCTCTCGCCTCTCTACCTGTGCTGTCCCTGCCCTCAAGCACTGCTGCTCCCTGTCGCTAGAGTTTCTCCTGCGCATGCCTAGCTATCTGGGATCTGGGCCTCCGTGGGCCTACTAGCGCGATGCTCTAACTTAAAGGCAAGTGCGGCTAGCCCTAGAGCACGCCCTTCTCCCGGGATGCCCGTGAGCCCCTGAGATGCGCGCTGCGGCCTTGGCAACCTAGTCCGCAAGCTCGTCCCCGGCAACCCCCTAGCGGACCTGACCGCCCTCTCCCGCTGCCACTGACTTCCGGGTAACGGATCCTCCATTGGACGCGGCTGCCCCCGCGATCGGCAGCCGAGGTGATGTGGGTCGGTTGCCGCTGGTGAGACCTGATACCCTCCCCCTGGTGAAACACCCAACGCCCCGCTTGGGTAACGACATGCGATGGTTACAATCTCACATACTGGAATATGTCGCGCATAACCCGTACACATAACTATCGATTTTGCATGCACATCAGGTTCATGATACTCACCCCAGTACCGAGACCACTGAGACCATTGATGGGTGCCCCGAACTGAACACTGGGTGTAACCTCAATTTTTGCGTCCGTGAGCTCCCCCCCAAAAAGACAAAAATTTTCTGAATAGCACACTTCTAAAGCGCAGTTACTGGGCTCTTCCTACTTCCTCCCCCTGGTGTAAGCGTAGCACATGTCTCGAAGTCAAGACGCTTTACCCCGGCCCTCATTCCGCGGCAGGGATGCGGTAGCCAGAGGCCAGGACCTTTCCCGCGGTCCCTACCTTGGAATGGGCGCCCTTTTTGGTCTTGAAGGAGGCATCCTTCCCTGATCTCTCTCCACACAGTCTTGTCCCCATATAAGTTTTTGTGCGATGCTTCCACTGAGAAGCGAGCACTGGACAGTCTCAGGTTTCCACCTGTGCAGGGGGATAAAGTCAGACACCTTTACCCCCTGACGGTGACCACGGGGCCAACGGTCCTCGGGCCGCTGTCATTTCCCACCGGTTTGTGGTGCGGAACCTGTCCCCCCAACTCTTCTGGGACAGTCCATCTCACTGATTCGACTCGGAGCGGATCCCGTCCTGGACCACTTTGTCGGCGCAACACGGGCTCACACTCCGCTCAGGAACCGGAGCTTTGGCCGTCTTCACTTCACGCCACCGTCCATGCGATTCCCGGTGGGACTAAGGGGGTTTCCTTACCATCTCTCTGCTGGCTGACGATTGGCTTCCCTTCTTCCGGAAGGATCGGCGGTAGACACTGTTCCCTCCTCTTCCCTGGAACACTACCTCTAATGATGAACCCTTCCGCCATGCGCGATGAAGCGGGGAGCCCTTCGCCCGGGCGACCAGACTTTAGGAGCCATCGCGCTCCGCTGTCACCTTGAGGCGTCACCCACGACAGCCAACCCCTGGGGAGGCGACTCACGCCTTTTCGTCTGTAGGATTGGGTCCCAAGAATAGGCCCCGATGGTACCTCTGTAGTAGGTCGACTGACCAATCGTAGAGCACCACGTCCCACGCAGGTCCCCCGCAACAGCGATACTCCTCGTCCAGGTTACACGGAATCCGCAGCAATCTGTATCCTCATTGCATGATCTCATCCTCATGCCTCATCTCAATCCTCAGAGATCAGTGTCTATCCACTTCACACGTAGTTGAAGATAACCGTTGCTTGCTGCTCCCCCTGGTGGATCTAAGGAAGGGTACTTTTGTTACAAGGGATTGGTTTTCGCTCTGCACTGATCCTCACTCACAAGGGGAGGCCTCTGATTTTCCGCGGCCAACACACGGACAGAATGTTGCGACATCTTTCTTGTGCCGGCTTGCAGTCCGCAGCACGTGCCTCATCCTGATTTTGCGTGGATACAGCCATTTTTGCGGGGGTCGGCTCCGACTATGGGGTACCCATTCTTAGGGGCCCGTATCATGAACAGTGCGGACGGTGCTCTGCCAGGCATATATCCTCAGTGTTAGTAACAATACAAAAGTATGGTTTTCCATGTGACTTGGGATCTTGTTTCCTCCTCTCAGACCGGCCCACGGCCACCAGAATTTTACACATACGCCCCCGACCTTCATTGCGGGTATACTAAAGACCGGGTAAAGCCATCCTAAGGCCGAAGCCACTAACCTGTCCCAGGGCTCCATAACTGCCTCAAACGCCCAGGCCAGACCTCGTCTTCCGGCTCTGCAAAACAGGTGCCACAAAATAGGGACGGGACAGCAATTTAGAAAAATAGGGTCTGTGCTTGAAAGTGGCACCCCAGGTGGTCTCTCAGCAGCGCACTCCAAATGTAAAGGGTATTCAACCCACCCAATCCCATCTCGCATATATGATTGTGGTTGAGTTAGAACATGTGGTGTTACCGTGGTGGTGCTATACCTGCAGGTCTCACAAGCAGGTTCTGAGCCTCTACGTTAATGAGAGCCTGGAGTGAATCCTCTGGAACGGAGTTCTTCTTTCAGCAACCTCCACCTAGTTGTAGGATTCTAGGAAGTGTATAATGACCGACTCCTTTACATAGGAACCCAATCACAATCCACACACACCAAGGATTTATTTAAACTAATGAACTTTACTACACAAGTATAATAATAACCCGGTGTCGCCTCTCACGTGTGGGACACTGACAAGTGGAGTCTTGCTAGGACGATTCTCCCCGACACCATGGTGATCCCACCTCCAGGTTCCGCATGAACCTCACCACAACGTCGCTCGTTGTTACGTCCTACAGACGGATCACACTGGGTGTGACCTGTGCAGCACTAAAACCTCTGCGGCCTTGTGTGTGACATGTGATGACATATATTTCCTGCCGAGCACGCCGGTGCTCGGGTCCAACAAGCTTCTAAAAGGACAATGCGGCGATGCCTCCTTCTGACTCCCTCCACGTGCCGTCCTTGTATGTAACTGTGGACGCGAGCGGTCCTCTCCGGAAACAGTCTCTGTGGACCACAACGTGGGTCAACCGGCTTCACGGGAACAACGAATTTCTCTGGTCTCCTACCTACATAAGGGGCACGTGCTGCACTATAGGCCGTCCTTATATTTACAGCACAGCACTGTGGTTTGGGTACTACTGCCTATGGGCGCTAGCGGGTCAGAACCGGTCCCACTCCCCTGAATACCCACCTCCCTAATGCCTCTACTACTTATAAGACGCCCAACGTGCTGCTACCACGGTTGCCTGCCTGTCAGACCTCCAGCACTGCCCGCTTGTGACTCTACAAGGCAGCACTCCAATACTAGGGGGCCGCGTCCGCTATTAGGACCCTCCTAAGCAGTTACCCAACCCAACTAGGGGGTGGGAGTTGGGCTACCTGGAGTGTGAGGTATGGGGCAGAAGCTTGCACTCGTGCAACCCCGCAACCCTTCGCTTCCCTACAGCTCCCTGAACCCAACGGTCTTAACTGCAGAGCGTCCGTGTTTCCTCAGCTCCCACTAATGTAACGGCGTGAGGGTCCTATCCTGAGGCTGCCCCTGGCAAACTCACCTTACTGTGGAGCTGATCTATCTCGACCAGGGGGTGTGGCCTAATACAGGAGAGTCCCTCTCTCCTGCACACCCTACCACTTCCTTCCCTTGGGCTGCCTCCTGCTCTGCTTCCCTTCCTGATGACTCTGTAGACTCAGCCCGCCAAATGTATCTATCTCACTCCAGGGCAGTTCCTACAGCCCTATTGGCTCTTCAGCACCTGTAGCCTTCCGCTATGCCCCATGGAGTTGTTAGTCCCATGGAGCCTAACAGACACATAGAGGTACCGCCCGCGGCACGCCTTGTCCTAGGCCTCACTAGCACTAAGGCCGCCACAAGACATCCCCCTATCTATCCTATCTCGCGGCTCTCCTTGTGCTTTCCCATGCCCTCACGTCAGACTGCTCCCTGGCGCTAGCAGTTTTTCCCATGCGCATGCGCGAGCTATCTGGGGCCAGCCGGGGCCCTACTGCGCAAGCGCGAAACTGAGACGCGCACTGCGGCGCCCGTCTACGCCCGGGCTCCGATGGCGCCGGGAGCCGACCTGAGAGCGCGTGCGGCCTCCTTGGCAATGCCGCGCACGCGTCACCCCGGCAAACCCCCGATCGCGTGACCTGACGCCCTCTCCACATGCCATGCCGAACCGGTAGGCTGCACTTGGACCGGCGCCCCCCCGGATCGCTCAAGTCATGTAGGGGGGGCGTATTGCCTGGTAGCGCTGGGGAGACTGGCTAATAGACCTATGATGTCTTTAGCTTATTATACATTATGGTGGACCGGAGGTCTGTTTTTCTTCATTGGGGAATTTTGGTTCCTCGTGGGCTAGTATTTTTGAGGATATCATCTCCATATTTTTGGGTCTATTATATTGTGTCTTAGTATATTTCTTTGTTTTTTTGTCCACTTATTTTTCTTATTTTTAGTCAGGCAGGCTCTTCGTTAGTTGTTTTGTATGTCTGTTATTTCTTGATTTAATTAAAGTACCTTTTTCATTTTTTGCAAACATTGTCTGAGTGCTCCTTTAGAGGTTTATCTTTTTTTTGTGTTTCCATATTCAATTTTTCCTCTAGCACCGACCTACAGTTTTAATTTTTTCTGTTACAACTTTTCAGATATATTTTTCGATTTGAGGTAGGTTTTGACATTGCAATATTTATGGTAGTGTAATGCGGTATTCGTTTTCTGTGTATGTTTTATACATACATATAATATATAGATATATATAGCTATAATATATATCTATATATATATAGATATTATATATATATAAACACAGACATGCCTACACATAACGCAAACAGTGTCCTGTACCATAAACAATATATACATGCGGAAACACAAAAAAAAAAAACCTCTAAAATAGCACTCAGACAAATGTTTGCAAAGAATAAAAGGGTACTTTAATTAAATTAGAAAAAATAACAGACATACAAACAACTAACTGGAGTAGCCTGCCTGACTAATGAATATGAAAAACCAATGGACAAAGAAAAAAACAGAAAACACATAGATGCAACATATAATAATGGACCCAAAAAGAAATAATGCCCTTAAGAACCTAGCTTACTGTGGGAACAAAAGTTCCCAACAATAAGACAATATAGACGGCCGGTCACCACTGTATAAGAGACTATAGAGCATCACAGGTCTCATATATATGCTGAAACAAATTCTTACGAAAATAAACATGAGTGTTATACTGATAGCAGTAAGAATATCACTAGCAAGGTGTAAACCTATTGCAACTTCAGGTAATGCTAGGGCAAAGGAGACATACATGCGTATGTATATTTAGTGACCCAAATACATTATTAAGCAGATGGGAAACAAAAACAGGGAGGGATATAATAACCCAGATACTCAGCTCCTTGATGTAAAGATACTTACCCTGCCTACAAG
>WSYH01004023.1:20817-58370 GCA_036426205.1 Ascaphus truei
ATCAGCACAGCACTGTCCACTGGAAAAGTCCAAAAATATAGGACTTATAGTGGGCTAATTTTAATTTTTGCTGCTGTTGATCCTGCCTGCCTTTGCCCTATTTTGGACAACCAACTAAGTCCTATATTTTTGGACTTTTCCAGTGGACAGTGCTGTGCTGATCTTTGTATGCAGTATCTTTACATCAAGGAGCTGAGTATCTTGGGTTATTATATCCCTCCCTGTTTTTGTTTCCCATCTGCTTTAATACATGTATTTGGGTCACTAAATATACATACCTGTATGTCTCCTTTGCCCTAGCATTACCTGAGTTGCAATAGGTTTACACCTTGCTAGTGATATTCTTTACTGCTATCAGTATAACACTCATGTTATTTTCTGTAAGAATTTTTTCATGCATATATATGTAGACCTGTGATGCTCTATAGTCTCTTATACATGTGGTGACCGGCCGGTCTATATTGTCTTATTGTGGGAACTTTTGTTCCCACAGTAAGCTAGGTTCTTAAGGGCATTATTTCTTTTTGGGTCCATTATTATATGTTGCATTCTATGTTTTTCTGTTTTTTCTTTGTCCATTGGTTTTTTCATTATTCATTAGTCAGGCAGGCTCTCCAGTTAGTTGTTTGTATGTCTGTTATTTTTTTCTAATTTAATTAAAGTACCCCTTTTATTCTTTGCAAACATTTGTCTGAGTGCTATTTTAGAGGTTTTTTTTTTTTGTGTTTCCATATCTATCTCCTTCCTCTAGCACCACCTACAGCTTACATTTTTGTTATAACTATTTCAGATATATTTTTCTGACTTAGGTAGGTTTAGACCTTGCTTCACTTATTGGTAGTGATGCGGTATTCGCTTCTTTGTGTAAAATATATACATGCATGCATACTAGCACATTTACATGTACATACATAAACTTAACATTCAAAAGCTCCTCATATTTCATCCGAAACCTGGCCCCACTACCTACTTTCACATTACTGTTGGAAGTTCTGTCATACACACAGTAGTGCAAGCACGCTGCCTAAGGGTCACACTGGACTCCTCTCTCACATTCAAAACGTATCTAAAACCTGTTGCCTTTTCCCCACAATATTACAAAGATACGCCCTTTCCTCTGTTACACTACTGCTAAAACTCTGACACAGGCCCCCATTATCTCCTATCTCGATTACTGTAACATCCTGCTGTCCGGCCTTCCTGCCTCTAACCTGTGTCCCCTACAATCTATCCTAAACACTGCTGCCAGAATCACTCTAATCTTTCCTAAATATGTCTCAGCGTCTTCCCTGCTGGAATCACTCTCCTGGCTTCCTATTAAATCAAGCATTTCACACTCAATTCTCCTATTCACTTTCAAAGCTTTACACTCTTTTGCTCCTCCTTACATCTCAGCCCTAATTTCTCACTATGCACCATCCTGACTCTTGTGTTCCACTCAAGGATGTCTTCTCTCTACCCCTTTGTATCTAAAGCCCTCTCCCGCCTGAAATCTTTCTCACTGACTGACCCACACTTTTGGAATGCCCTTTCCCTCAATATCAGACTTGCACCCCCTATCCACCTTTAAGACCCACATTAAAACACACCTGCTTAACGAAGCATATGAGTAGCTCCTTGGCTAATACTATACACCTGATACATAAAGCTTGGCCCCTTGCAGACACACTTACCAGAATGCCCTCCTACTATAACTGTACGTTCTTCCTACCTACCAATTAGATTTAAGCTCTTCGGAGCAGGGACTCCTTTTCCTAAATGTTACTTTTATGTCTGAAGCACTTATTCCCATGATTTGGGATTATTTGTGATGATCTGATGATTTGAACATTATTTGTATTATTTGTTATTTATATGATTGACGTGTGTATTACTACTGTGAAGTGCTATGTACATTAATGGCGCTATATAAATAAATACATCCATACATCCATAAACACAGATACACAGATACACAGATACACATACATATCTACAAATATGCAAACATACAGTACATGTATACAAACTGAAACATGAAATATTACACACCCATAACATGTAATGTACATGCATACCTATAGATAAATGTATGCACAGCACTATTTAGTGTGGTATTACAGTGGATTATTTAGATTAACAATCCAGTTAAACTTTGATTTTACTTATGCAATGGTGAATAAGGTGGCCAGTTCATTACTTTTTATAATACCTGTAATACACTATACAATCAAGATCTTCTTGCTCAATGCTATCATGCAGACACCAGATGACAATGAAGGAGGAATAAAAAGGTTGGTGTTATTCCAGGAGAGAAAGAAGTCGATAATAAAATTTAGCCTGCCACATCAATCGTTTTATTTTTATAACTTCTCAAATAGATATATTTTCTAACATGTTGAAGCTATGTTTAAAAAATGTGTGAAGCCATTGACATGGAGCAGTTTATATCCCAATTCTAAAATATCAATCAAACAATTTTTTTCTATAGCAACTCTACCATTAATACCAACATTACTGCTGTCATGGCATCACTATTATTGCATTATTGTTTTATTTCCCTATAATGTTGGCAATAGCCCCTTATATTAACCTTAGTGAAAGTATTATTATATATTCAATGACATTCCTTATTATAGTGGAAGGCAGTATTGTGTTGCTAATCAGTCACTTCCTCTTTTTACACACACACACACACACACACACACACACACACACACTGATGCGGTATTCGCTTCTTTGTGTATACTATATATATATATATGTAGGGGTGTGTGTTAGGCACCTTATGCTGCTGCAGTGCGTGCCGGAGAGAGTGGTGTAAGGTTCCGTGGCGGCCCGATAGTATAGGGCGCCGCCATGTTTATTGCGCAACCTTCGGAGGGCACTGGCAGCGAACGACGGGCCAATAAGGGAAAGGCTCCGTTGGTGTACTACAACTCCCATGAGCTCTAGGGCAGTCACCTGATGTCTGGGAACCAATCAGGGGGTTGGAATCGTGGGAGCAGGAAAGGGAAGCGCGGGGGAGAGGCCACGCTAGGCAGAGGGGAACCGGAGGGCGAAGGAAGAGGTAGTGTAAGTGCAGGGGGTCCGTGACCCACCTGCATAGGACAGATCTTCCCCGCAGGTCCCCAGGAGAACCCCTGAGTCACAGTAGGTTGCAGTGCTGCAGGGACGCCCTATAGTGGTAGCCACGTTTCCCATTACTGTATAACGGATAGGGACAAAGCGTGCGGAGCAAGGTTGTTGCGGGTCGTCTGGGACCAGACGGCTGGACATTGCGACACCGGAGGCGAGGCGCTGATTCGTCTGATCCTTTTCGAAGCTGTCAACACCCATGATAGGGGCTCATGTGTCTCCACCGGATCATCTAACCCTGCGGACCCCTTAGGGATAATTAGGCCTGCCTGTATACGGTCCCATCGTACCCTTAGAGCCCTAAGGTAGGATTCATCATCAAAATCCCCGGCAGCCCACCAGTGATCAACCACCCCCTCCCTCTCTAAAATAAAGCGGGTGCGGTCAAACCACGAGACATACCCCTCGTACAAGGGGGCCCACCACCTAGTCTCCTTCCGTTCCTCGGAGCTAGAATCTACATTCTCTTCTAGGGACTCCTCATCAGGCCCACCAGAAGACACTCCAGATGTACCCTCAGATCGGGTATTAATTCCCTTGCGATGAGAGGTATTCCTAACAGTGATACTCATCCCGCTAGGACAATCACTGAACACCGACACTTGTCGGGACATGCTCCCTCCTCCCTCCGACGCATCATCCGACGTACCCAAGTCCAGGCTCCCAGTCCGATCATCAAAAGGACCCCGTGACTCCCCGGACAACCCTAAACTGGAACTAGATCCACATAGGATAGGGACGGGTACAGGGGCTTTAGCTAGGGCCGTAGGACTAACCTTGGGTGTGGACGGGGTTTGGGGACGGGACCGACCAGTAGGCACGGACAGGGTTTCGACCTGCTCCCCAGCGGTACCTGCCTTAGCATCGCCACAAAGTCCATCTTTGTCTTCAACCTTGGGACTCCTGGGCTTTCCGTTCAACCGCCCATTCCCCTGGATAATAGGGGATCGCTTCCCGCTGCTCGATCGCAGAGGCGGCACCATCTCCCACTCGGGGCCTCCCTGGTCCTCCGGCACCACTTCCGCACACGCACGTGCTGCGACGCCATCTTGCGGTGGATTCCCAAGCGGAATCTCTTCCTCCACAAGGATCTCCTCCAACGCCATTCTGCTACGCGATCCAGTCTGGCTCTGGACTAGCTCCTCCGGATCTTCCACTCCCTGGGTCTGCGACAGACACGGTGTCTTAGTCCCGTGCAGGGTCGGGGTAGATCGACCCGCCTCCAATCCACTAGTCACCACGGCAGTGGGACTCCGGCGATCGGGTGGTCGCGGTACAGGAGACACTCGACTCCGCGTCTCCATAACACGAGGAATTTCATCCCTCCATGGCGTACCAATGGTATGACAGTCTCGTCTGATGACTGTCTTACTCGCCAGCCTTGCACACTCCTCGTCCGAGGATTCCAGTTTGCAGTTCGGCCGAGGCATCCCAGTAGGAGACCGGCGATGGGCTCCTCGGTGATCACCTCTCCGATGGCTGAGTTTCTCTATCGGAAGCACCAATGATGGCTCCGACTCTGCGGGACTGGCACTCTTGTTCCAGAGAGCTCCCGGCTGTTCTTCTCTTGGAATCGGGACATTCCCGGCCATTCCCACAGTTTGCACCGGTACGAATGTGGTCATTGGCCACATGTACTGCAGTCCGCAGTGGGGGCATCGGGCCTCGCTGCCCACGGCTCCGCCCGGCAGTCTGCACTGCAGGCAAAGACACGCCACAGTCTCCACACCCTCCACACGGATTATCAGGAAGCCTCCTGGAGCCGAATAAGGGTGAGTGGAAATCACAGGACCTTGGTCCACTTTGTCAGCAGCTTCAGCCATCTTTACCAGCGGAGGCACTCGTCTCAGAGGTCTATACTGGTCAATGGCTCTTCGCAACTGAAAGGCATGGGCTGATGTAGCAACCCTTCCTCTCATTTTCTCTGTCGACATCCGGTGAGACCGCAAACCACTCCCCCTGGTTGAAACTAGGGGGATGTCTCGTAGACTTGTAGGCTGACCCAGCACAGGTGCGGAGTGAGTCATAGTCCATGAGGGCGCGGCTCCAGCTTTCGCGCCAAACTCCTCAGCGGGGTGGAGTTTTCTGGTTGGCGCCAATCCTGGCCAACATTTAGCAGACTGCAAAGTTGCAAGACCTTTTGCAGCATGCCCACGCGGTGTCCCGGGGACGCGGGAACCGCCATCTTGGTAAGCATTGTCTTTTCTGTCATTGAAGGCAGCGTCTGGCTGTTTGTTAATTGGGGTATAACAAAGTCCATTTCGCTCTTCCCATCTCGCAAGACTATCATCCTCACTATTCTCGGGGGTATCTTCCCAAGAACATAGGCAGGACAAACACGGCGCAGCCACGGCTTTCACGCCATTCCACAACAAACTCACAAAAGTCTCTTCTGTAGCTTGTTCTTCATCCACGCACAGTTCATATGCGTGTTCTTCCTCTGACCGCAATCCTGGACCTTCTGCTCTATGCAGATCCTCCATTCTTGTGGTTCTCTCTCTCCGCCATCCTGGACCTTCTGTTCTGTACAGATCCTCCATTCTGACAGGTCTCTCGTGATCGTTGAACACCGATTTTCTGTACGTGGAGCTCCGCTCTGCGGGGCAGCTACCACATCTGTACAATAAACATGCCTTGTGCACCACCTGGTGTACCTAACGTAGATCTGACTCGTGTGTGCACTACCTCAGGCTAGGCTCACTCTTTCTGTGTCTACTGTAACTCTTTCTTCCAGTCTGTGCTCCTTGGTAAGCGATCTGGAATGGAGACTAGAGTACTCTGGCTCTTCCATGCAGTACTTTGGGCGTCAACCTACTTTTGGCTAGCCTAGTGCGGACCCGTCCAGAATTCCTGCTCTCAGTTACCAGTTTATCCCTTAGGCGTCCCCCGCTAGCGCTACCTCAAGGCGACTAGAACAGCAATAGCCCCCGGCTCCAGACTCACTAACCCCTTACGGATCCCAAGGCGTCTTTGCGGCATGCATCTCCAGCATCTCCCTGACTACCCCTGGCTCCGTCCCACGCAGCACAAAGTGGCAGCAGACACTTCTCTCTTTCCTAATGTGTGCCTAGCAAAAGCCTGTCCTGTTGACAGGTATCTCAGCAGCGCCTCCAATTGTAACGGGTGTTCCCTCTGGCCTGACCCACCCAATCTCATATTGGCCCACGAGGAATTTCATCCCTCCATGGCGTACCAATGGTATGACAGTCTCGTCTGATGACTGTCTTACTCGCCAGCCTTGCACACTCCTCGTCCGAGGATTCCAGTTTGCAGTTCGGCCGAGGCATCCCAGTAGGAGACCGGCGATGGGCTCCTCGGTGATCAATTCTCCGATGGCTGAGTTTCTCTATCGGAAGCACCAATGATGGCTCCGACCCTGCGGGACTGGCACTCTTGTTCCAGAGAGCTCCCGGCTGTTCTTCTCTTGGAATCGGGACATTCCCGGCCATTCCCACAGTTTGCACCGGTACGAATGTGGTCATTGGCCACATGTACTGCAGTCCGCAGTGGGGGCATCGGGCCTCGCTGCCCACGGCTCCGCCCGGCAGTCTGCACTGCAGGCAAAGACACGCCACAGTCTCCACACCCTCCACACGGATTATCAGGAAGCCTCCTGGAGCCGAATAAGGGTGAGTGGAAATCACAGGACCTTGGTCCACTTTGTCAGCAGCTTCAGCCATCTTTACCAGCGGAGGCACTCGTCTCAGAGGTCTATACTGGTCAATGGCTCTTCGCAACTGAAAGGCATGGGCTGATGTAGCAACCCTTCCTCTCATTTTCTCTGTCGACATCCGGTGAAACCGCAAACCACTCCCCCTGGTTGAAACTAGGGGGATGTCCCGTAGACTTGTAGGCTGACCCAGCACAGGTGCGGAGTGAGTCATAGTCCATGAGGGCGCGGCTCCAGCTTTCGCACCAAACTCCTCAGCGGGGTGGAGTTTTCTGGTTGGCGCCAATCCTGGCCAACATTTAGCAGACTGCAAAGTTGCAAGACTTTCTGCAGCATGCCCACGTGGCGTCCCGGGGAAGCGGGAACCGCCATCTTGGTAAGCATTGTCTTTTCTGTCATTGAAGGCAGCGTCTGGCTGTTTGTTAATTGGGGTATAACAAAGTCCATTTCGCTCTTCCCATCTCGCAAGACTATCATCCTCACTATTCTCGGGGGTATCTTCCCAAGAACATAGGCAGGACAAACACGGCGCAGCCACGGCTTTCACGCCATTCCACAACAAACTCACAAAAGTCTCTTCTGTAGCTTGTTCTTCGTCCACGCACAGTTCATATGCGTGTTCTTCCTCTGACCGCAATCCTGGACCTTCTGCTCTATGCAGATCCTCCATTCTTGTGGTTCTCTCTCTCCGCCATCCTGGACCTTCTGTTCTGTACAGATCCTCCATTCTGACAGGTCTCTCGTGATCGTTGAACACCGATTTTCTGTACGTGGAGCTCCGCTCTGCGGGGCAGCTACCACATCTGCACAATAAACATGCCTTGTGCACCACCTTGTGTACCTAACGTAGATCTGACTCGTGTTTGCACTACCTCAGGCTAGGCTCACTCTTTCTGTGTCTACTGTAACGCTTTCTTCCAGTCTGTGCTCCTTGGTAAGCGATCTGGAATGGAGACTAGAGTACTCTGGCTCTTCCATGCAGTACTTTGGGCGTCAACCTACTTTTGGCTAGCCTAGTGCGGACCCGTCCAGAATTCCTGCTCTCAGTTACCAGTTTATCCCTTAGGCGTCCCCCGCTAGCGCTACCTCAAGGCGACTAGAACAGCAATAGCCCCCGGCTCCAGACTCACTAACCCCTTACGGATCCCAAGGCGTCTTTGCGGCATGCAGCTCCAGCATCTCCCTGACTACCCCTGGCTCCGTCCCACGCAGCACAAAGTGGCAGCAGACACTTCTCTCTTTCCTAATGTGTGCCTAGCAAAAGCCTGTCCTGTTGACAGGCATCTCAGCAGCGCCTCCAATTGTAACGGGTGCTCCCTCTGGCCTGACCCACCCAATCTCATATTGGCCCGTGTAGTCTAACCAGTCTCCCATTACAAGGCGTGTGTGGTGCACCTGCAAGCAACAGGACTCCTGAGTCTCCCGCTTGGTGTTATTAGGGGATGTCATCAGGACAGGTAGCTGAGGTAGTGGGTACGAGTCCAACTTACATCATGTGCAGCGCCTCCACCTCCTCAGGATCTGTGCTTCCGCAGGGAGATGGTCCTGGTGAGGAACTCCTTCTTGGTGCCATCCACTGTTGAGTAATCTCACACTCACACAGTGGGGTTCTTTTTCTCAAGGACATCTTTATTGAATACAGGGATGTAGCAGACTGCCCCCTGCAGCTGCCGGCTCTAGCCGCACATCTCTCCGTGCTGTCCCTTTGCCAGGTACGCCCTCCCGTATTGAAGTGGGATTCCCTTTCTCCTAGGGAGATCACCGCTGTGCCAGGTCCCTGGACACAGTATGGCGTAGACAAACTTAACTGATCACTCTGCTACCGCTAGTTACTGCACTAGGGTCACAAAAGTTGTTCTCCAATCTTGTACCTTCTGGTTACTATTTCTCCACCAACAACAACACTAACTGACAGTGGTGTGCCCTTTATACCTCAGGGGGCAGGCGCATCTCTGAGGTCACTATCCAGGGACTCAGAGCATACAGCCACTCCCATCCTTACACAGGGCACCACACTAGGGTGTGAGGGAAAACCTCCATAACTACTGTGGGCAGGCCTGTATTTACCAGGACTTACTGCCAACAGGGAAGATGTATGCAGTCATTATTATGCATGGCTACATATATATATATATATATATATTGGGTGGGTGGGTTTTTTGCATGTATTTGGGGGTGGGAAGATTTTTGGTATATATCTTGTGGGGGAATTGTGTGAGGGGGGAGGGAATGAGTGAGCGTGGGGTAATTGACGGAGGGAGAGAGGGGGTTATTGAGGAAAAGAGGGAGTAAGAGTGAGACGCAGGGGAGAGAAATACAGGCGAGGCGGGAGGGTGACAGGGTGAGACGGAAGGGAGAGAAATACATAGGAAGTGGGGGAAAGAGAGGGGGCTCGTGAGGTGTGAAATGGGGGGGGGGGCGGGCAATACCGGCGGGAGGGGGGGGGGGGGGGCTGCTTAAAATGTTTGTCCCGGGCCCCACGATTTCTGTTGGCGGCCCTGGTCACACTACAAATAGCTGTACAGAAATAGAGAATAGGCTGACAGTGACCCCAGGTGGCAGGTTATGGAAGTGCACTAAGACAGCAACATGTAGGTTGAAATATAGAGTAGTACAGGCAGTCCTCGGTTATCCGACACAATGCGTTACGCAAAATGGCGTTGGATAGCAAAACGTTGTAAAGCGAAACGCGTTTCCCCGTAGGAACACTGTTTAAATGAAAGGTTCCGTTCCTGAAGGCATTTTTAATGCTAAAATACACAAAATATTTTACGCAGACAATAAGATATGCAGCACACACATACATTATATAGTGTATATACTGTATTATATATATATGTATGTAGCCCTCTTTCCCATGGCTCTAGAGTGACTACTGGTACTGCACACACCTGTTGGCTCAGGGAGATCTGGGCCTCCGCTAGCTGGGAGCCTGGGGTAATAGTAACAATATGGGCAGCGCCTCCACTTACCCAGGATCCCCAATAAGCGAGGTTCCCCGAGGCAAGAACAATAGCGACACACATCGGATTGTAACGGTTTACTACTAAGCATTGATAGAACCTTATCTTATAGTTATGGCAATAACACCCCTATGACACACAATATAGTATTAACCCTCAACATGCACTATAACACCTGTGGCTCGGCCACTCTCATTAGGAGGAATGTCACTGTCTCGTCACCGCGTGTCCCACACCGTGTCCTTATGAAATATAGATAATTATATAAGCTCAGTTCCTTGGTCACTCCACCCAGTGCCCCAAAGTGTCTCTCCCCAGGCGGGATCAGCACCTATTTGTACCGGGGTGACCGGCAACAACTTCACAAAGGATCCGCCGATCCAGCGAAGTCCCTCACGAGTAGTGGGTGATGCACAGCAGCCTGGGCCCAAACGACTGTCGCCAACCGCAGCTCCGCGACACTGTGTCCCTATCTGTCTATGCAGTAAGGGGCATGTGTCGCTACCACTATAGGGCGTCCCTGCAGCAGCACAAGCTATGGTGACTCAGGGAATACACTGAGGCCTGAGGGGGAATCTGGCCTACGCAGGTGGGTCACTGACCCCCTGCACACACCCTACCTCTCCCCTTGCTCCTCCGGTGCCCTCTGGCTAGCGTGGTCTCTACCCCACGCTTCCCTTTCCTGCCTCTCGCAATTCCTGCGTTCTCATTCGCTCCCTGGCCTCAGGTGACTTCGCTGAGGCTTCTGGGGGTTGTAGTTACTTGCTGAGCCTCTTTTTGATTGGCCAGCCATTCGCGCGCTTCACACTGCGCATGCGCGAACTCTCTCTCCGCTCTGATGTCGCTCCTGACTATTGCGCAACAACATGGCGGCGCCCTGTACTGCCGAACCGCTGCGGGACCTTCCAAACACTGCCTGCAGAGATTCGCGGCCGCGAAGGTAGAAGCAAACTGAGACATCCCTACAATGATATAATATAATAAATAATATATTATATAGTATAATATACTATTATAATATACTATACTAATATGGACGTTTTAATCCATGCCCCCCTGCTAATATAATATTATATATATATATACACTCTTACGACGCTTTGCAACGTTGTTTGTGTATGTGTGTATATATATTCACCCACATACACATAAACAACTTTGCAAAGCGTTTTAAGAGCGTTGGATAAGCCGTTTTGGCGTTGTAAAAATGAACATAGGTATGCATTGCATAGCGCTGGATAAACCATTCGTTGTAAAGCGAAGCGTTGTAAAACGAGGACTGCCTGTATTGCTAATACCAGATGAAAAGATCGTTCTTTGAATCTTCAGACATTATTCTCACACAGATATGCGTAGAACAGGCGTGTCACACGCTGAGATTCAGCGGTAGGGATAGAATCCAGTCCTGTCTAGGATGACATCTTGGATCGAGCGCTGTGTGGGTATACTTAAAATATCATTCATTGCGGCCAATGCCTCACTTCTCCTGCTCCTGTGTGCACGTCTCTTCTCCTAAATGACGCTTTTCGGGCGGTTTACAGCGTTTATTGTCGAAGGCTCTGTGGTATTACAATTCTACGGCCCTTGGAAAGTGGTTCTTTCTATCACTGAAAGTTCATGGCTGTGATGGCTGCAGCAGTCTCTCTTGTACTTGTACAGCGAGTTTCTTTTCTTATTTTTATCAAGCCATCCTTTGATTACGACATGTGCACGGATCCTCAGTAATAACATCCTTCTCTGTTTCTCGTTTGACTCTTTGCAGCTGGTGGTTAGCTACGGGGATTGACTTTACAATCGAGCAACATAAACGTGCGCCTCTGAGATCTTCTCATCGTGTACGGATGGAGCCGCTGTTCTGCTCCGCGCAGCTGGTCTAAAGCCAGATTTTCCTGGCATATAAACTGCCACAAAATCGTATGTCTGCAGCTTTATCTTCATTATTTAAATCTTTACAGGGGAGGGATTTAGTGCTCGGTCAAAGAAGGCTATCTGTGGCGTGTTAACTGTTTCTGTTTCTCCCGTCTGACCGTGTCTTTGACCAGCAAATGTCAAAGTACCTTCTTGTTTTTTTAGGGAGTAGCCAGTCCAGTAAAAACAGATGTGGATCTCACTCCGCTTCCATTTGTGTCGCCTGGGGTCGTGTCAGGTGATCGCAACTGGAATGATCACATGATGCAGAAGTGCCGCTGGTCACCTGGCAATTTACAGGTTAAATCATTCACAGGCAAACAATAAAAGTTCATTCGGCAGCAATACATTACAAATCCTGTATGTGTTAGTTTTATTAATCAGCTGTGTATTACTGTAGATAATACTTACTGCAGTTTTTTTTATTCCCTCCTCCCCCGCTCTTTACGCGCTTTATTAATTCGTATTAACCTTCTGGGGAATTCAGTTCTTTTGCTTGTGTTTTCACCGTGTTTGCTGACCTGCAAGTCTAGAGATTTGTATCTAAGGTTAGATCTGCTCCGCAGATAGATAAGCCACTAACAACACATTTTCTGTTATACCACAAGTCATATGATCTGTGATCAGAGACTCTGTTTAATCACCAGAGATACAGGTCTTACTGAGTACCAGTAATTCAGTGACATAATACAAGTAATAAATGTATGTAACCCCAAGAGTGATGCCATCCCCACACTCGCACTGTCTCTGGCAGGTTCCTCTCCAATGTACTGTGGACATGGCTTTGTCAATAGACTTGATAGCAGCCAATGGTGAAGGCTGTGGAAGAGGTAGGACTAAGAGGGAGAGGAGCCTTTAAATAGGATGATGGAGATCAGATCTGCATGAGCCTGAGTGCTATCAGGCTCAGTCGAGAGTTGTGGAGTGATCACGAGTTCACGTGGTGAGAGGATCAGCAGATCCAAGGCCGAATGTGACCGGGAGTTTTCTAGTGCCACCGGAGGGGACCCTGAACGGCTACAAAGCACAGTGGTACCGAAGCTCCCTTTCCGGAGCACGCCGCCGGTGTTTTTAGGTATAATCACGGCCAAAGACAGGAGTAAGAGTTCTGATAAGGTGTGAGGGGATCAGGAGGCCATGTGGGAGAGGGTGAAGAGACAATCCGAAACTTCCAACTCTGTAACAGGAGAAAATGAGTCACGAGTGGAAGGAGGAGGTTCAGGTAGCAGCAGAGAGGATGGGGAAAGGACAGAAGACTTCTCATTGTGCATAGCATTCACCGTGCCTTTAAAGTGGTCGGCAAAGAAGGTCGCAAGAGCGAGCCAAACACATGGGAAAGACAGCATGGGTTGGGTTTGTGGGTTGATAAATGAGGAAAAGTTGTGTTATTTGGCTTTAGAGAGAGAGCAGAGTTAAATCAGGTGAAAATACATTTATAGTGCAGAAAATCAGTGTGTGAGATTTCCACCATTGGCGTTCAGAGGAGCGACTGCAAGTGTGAAGGGAGCGAGTGCAAGTGTGAAGGGAGCGAGTGCAAGTGTGAAGGGGAGCGGGAGTGCCAAGGTGTCTTTCCCGTCTTGAAGGGGAGCGTGTTTGTGAATGTAGACAGGGCCGTGGGTTAGAGGGTACGGGTGTGCCGGAGCTGAGAAGGGGCAGATAGATCAAGAGAAGAGAGGATAGAGTTGTAAGTGTTTGTATTGTATGTCTTTATTTATATAGCGCCATAAATGTACATAGCGCGTCACAGTAGTAATACACGTGGTAATCAAATAAATAACAGATCATGGGAATAAATGCTTCAGACATAAAAGTAACATTAAGGAAGAGGAGTCCCTGCCCCGAGGAGCTTACAGTCTAATTGGTTGGTAGGGAGAACGTACAGAGACAGTAGGCGGGAGTTCTGGTAAGTGCGTCTGCAGGGGGCCAAGCTTTATGTATCATGTGTCCAGGATTATCCAGTGCTATTCGTATGCTTCTTTAAGCAGGTGTGTCCTAAGGTGGGTCTTAAAGGTCGATAGAGAGGGTGCTAGTCGGGTATTGAGGGGAAGGGCATTCCAGAGGTGCGGGGCAGTCAGTGAGAAAGGTTTAAGGCGGGAGAGGGCTTTAGATACAAAGGGGGTAGAAACAAGACATCCTTGAGAAGAACGCAAGAGTTTGGATCGTGCATAGCGAGAAATTAGGGCTGAGATTTAAGGAGGGGCAGAGGAGGGTATAGTGAGATATTAGGGTGAGAAGTAAGGAGGAGCAGAAGAGTGTATAGTGAGATATTAGGGGGAGATGTAAGGAGGGGCAGAGGAGGGTATAGTGAGATATTAGGGTGAGAAGTAAGGAGGAGCAGAAGAGTGTATAGTGAGATATTAGGGGGAGATGTAAGGAGGGGCAGAGGAGGGTATAGTGAGATATTAGGGTGAGATGTAAGGAGGGGCAGAAGAGTGTAAAGCTTTTAAAAGTGAGGAGGAGAATTGAGTGTGAGATGCGGGATTTGATTGGAAGCCAGGAGAGGGATTTCATGAGGGGAGATGCTGAGACAGATCTAGGAAAGAGTAGAGTGATTCTGGCAGCAGCGTTTAGGATAGATTGTAGGGGAGACAGGTGAGAGGCAGGAAGGCCGGACAGCAGGAGGTTACAGTAATCGAGACGGGAGAGAATGAGGGCCTGAGTCAGAGTTTTAGCAGTCGAGTAACAGGAAAGGGCGTATCTTTGTGATATTGCGGAGGAAAAAGCGACAAGTTTTAGAAACGTTTTGAATATGAGAGGAGAATGTGAGAGAGGAGTCGAGTGTGACCCCTAGGCAGCGTGCTTGGGCTACTGGGTGAATGATCGTATTTCCAATAGTAATGTGGAAGGAGGTTTGTCAGTTTCAAAGGAAGGAAAGAAGAGCAGTTAGCATTCAGGTTAGATGTCAGAACAGAGAGGTGAATGGAGCGACGGTCTCGAGAGTAACGAGTAGGGCAGGTAGGAGGGGGGGGGGAATGAGAAGGAATGATTGAGTGAATGATAGGATGGTCAGGGAGCAGAAGGTGAGGGATAGAGAAATCAGAAAGGGAACAGTTTTTAGTAAAGATTAGGTGTAAATAGTGACCATCCTTGTGGGTGCTGGAATTTGTCCATTGGTGGAGGCCAAAGGAGGATTTTAAAGTGATGGAGAGATACCCAGGAGACTGCGGGATCATCTATATGTAGCCAGGTTCCCCCATTTGCTCCGTGACCCCTGTTACCTCCGCTGATGGTGGGGGCTGCCGGAGCCAAGCGGCAGCCCCGCCGGCGTTCCTGGAGGGTGGGAGCCGAGCAGGGAGCACTCCGGTGCTCCGGAGGCCCTCAGCAGCTCCCGCGAGGGGCGTCGCCATTTTCAATGTAGTTGCGCATGCGCAATGGGTCGCGGCAGCCGGTGGCCACTGTGGAGGTTGGCGTATGCGCAAAGGAAGTGCGGGCGAGGCGGCCACAGGGGAGAATAGCTCCCAAGAAGATACAGCCCCCAGGGTGCACAGGGGCAGAGTCAGGTGATGCCAGGTAGCCAATAGGGCTGTAGGATCTCCCTGCAGGGGAGATTGGATACTTTTTGCGCGCTGAGCCCATGCCAGTCAGTGCCAGGAGCAGCTAGGGGAAGGAGGTAGGGTGCAGGAGTCAGTGACTCCCTGCTCTAGGCCAGCAGCCTCTAGGCCCCAGATAGTCCTGAGCCACCCAGTAGTGTGAGTTGTTTCATGGACAGGCCCCAGGTTAGGGACCCTGCTAATTACTATCCAGAGCCAGTTAGGGTCACAGCGGACGCTGCGCTTCCATCCAGAGGCTTGGGATCAAGCCTGCTCAGCAGAGAGATCGGAACCGTACTAAGGGTGGACCGCTCTCACAGATCTTCTCACCGGAGGAACCGGACATCACCCTAAAGTCGTCTGATCCTTTGCGAAGAGTCTTTAACGCCCAGGTGCTGTCGCACTGGGCAGGTAACGTTACGCACGTGCACACACGAGAGTACTCTCACATAGTGGCAGCGCTGACCACGGGACAAGGGGGGTTATTCTGTGGACATGGTGTGGGGGTACACGGTGGTGGGTGTGGGGATTATGCAATATCCTTATGCAGTGCTAACCGTTAATGTGTTTAGTGAATGTTATGTTTATATATATGCAGTAAAGCCAGTTCTGTTTTACAACTGTTTGCTTACCGTGATTGTTTCCTGTGAGTGCCTCCTCAACGCCCTCCCAGGTGGGGGCGTTGCACCACGAGACTGTTATATGTATGTACCCCAGGCTCCCCGAGCGGAGGCTTAGGCTCCTGATAGCCACACAGGTATACACAGCAGTAGTAGCGTCTGTATTCACAGGGAATACCCGTTACATTTGGAGGCGCTGCTGAGATTGCCCTGGGGTGCCCTACTCAGTAGTTAACATAGTATCCTGTCAGTCAGCATGTCTGCGCTCACGCCCAAACAAGTGGCAGACTGGGTCGAAAAGCTAGGAGAGCTCCTGTGACACGTAGTCGCCGTAGACAGGTTACCTGCCGATGTATCCATGTTTACTGTCTGCAGCGCAGTAAAGACATTACCTGGTCTGGCGGGCTCCCACCTCATTAGCAAGCACTACAACATTGACCGGCAAGAGAACTCCCTATTGCTGGCCACCGAACAAGCTATACCCCCTGATAGAGGCCCACGAGTAGTGTATCTACCAGAGACTTTACCGCAAGGGTGCCCTCTAATTTACCCTGGAACCGTCTCCAGTCATGTAACTTCCCTTACCAGAGATGAGGGTTGCGAAGACAAAGATATGGCCGCCAGTACACCCATCAGATCAGACATATCCCTACCCCGAGTGACCTTCTCTTCTGATGCTAGGCAAGGGGCCACCAGCTGGGCCGGTAGCCCGCCAACCTCACCGGTCCCTAACCGGTTAGTGAACAGCTTCACCCCAACCCCTAACAGTCAGGGAGCGGGGATCGCAAGTTCCTCGGACAGTGGCGGCTCCATGCTAGAAGTGACATTCCCGCAGCTTGTGGAAGCGATAACTACGTCCGCCCAAGCCCAAAATTACAGGAAGTTGAAGGAGTTTTCAGGAATGGTTCCTGTCCCCGCAGGCGAAGAAAGCATCGAATCTTGGAAGGAACACACCCTCAAGGTGATCAATGAATGGCCCTGCTCTGAAACAGTCAGACGTCAGAGAATCCTGGAAAGCCTCCGACCCCCAGCAGCCACCATGGTCAGTGCACAGCGCGACCAAGACCCTGATCTCTCTGCTCATCAGATGGTAGACTTGTTGGTCCAGATCTATGGCAAAGATGAAGAGGAGAGTGAGCTGTGGTTCAAATATTACGGTCTCTGACATTCACAGGGAATACCCATTACATATATGACAGTTGAAGTTCCCCAGTAAAATGATAGGAGAGTCAGAGAAGAGAAAGAAGGAAATCCAGGATTCAAAGTGAGAGAGAAAGGTGGAGGTAGAGGGTGTAGAAGTAGGCGGTCTGTATATGACTGCCATGTGCAGAGAGAAGGTAGAAGGGATTAATATTCAAAGGCTAAGAAAGAGCCAATGGCCAGCTGTCCATGAATGACAGGAAATACCCAGAGGTCAGAGTCTAGGCCACCGGCTGAGAAGCAAGATAATCTTATTTAAGAATTATCCTTAACCAATATGGACAAAGACACTAACCCACTGACCATCAAGCCACCTAGCGAGGAAAAAGGTGGGGGAGATTTTGGCTGTGTATGTGTGAGATGTGTGTATATTTGCTTTATATCCACCTTTAAGACCCACCTTGAATCACAACTGCTTAACGAAGCATACGAGTAGCTCCGTGGCAAATACTAAACACCTCATACATAAACCGTGGCCCCCTGCAGACGCACTTACCAGAACGCCCTCCTACTGTCTCTGTACATTCTCCCTACCTACCAATTAGATTGTAAGCTCTTCGGAGCAGGGACTCCTCTTCCTAAATGTTACATTTATGTCTGAAGCACTTCTCCCCTTTATGTGTAATTTATATTATTTGTTATTTATATGATTGTCACGTGTATTACTGCTGTGAAGTGCTGTGTACATTAATGGCGCTATATAAATAAAGACAGATAGACGTCAACAGCAGGAGAGACATGTCACGATGGACGCACTTATTAACAAATTTATATTTTGTGGATCCCCATTGAGCAGAACAAGTTGAGCAAAATAAACTGAGATTTATTCCCTTGATAGGCAAACACACAACAACTGCAGAATACATAATTACACTTACTGGTATAGGAACAGGGGATAATGTCCAGAAAGGTGCAACGCACCAGAAGATTGTCTTTTAAAATGTAGTTCTTTTGCAAGGGCATAAATTGCCAGCCCAATCCTTCTGTGAATGTGCAAAGTCTTTTCTGGTCCGTTGGGGTTAATCAGATAACCCCCAGCAATCACAGTGTCCTAACGCAGAGTTTTGTCAATGGTTCCGATGTAATAAGACTCTTTGCGTTCCAGGAATGTGCTGCTGCTCTTCTCCGCTATAAGAAGCGTGTTGGAACTCCGCTCACATGGTAGAATGAAAAACGAAAGACAATGGGAATAGCCTGGGTGGGATGTATATAGGATTTGGAAGCCTATCGCCAACATACCCACCCAATCCCCCTCATGGGAAAGTAATCATTCCCCAATCACCTACTTGCCCACAGCCAAAGACAGAGGTCATTACACTCTGCTCATATTACTCGACCTCTCTGCAGCATTTGACACCGTGGACCACCCTCTTCTCCTTCACATTCTCCATACTCTTGGCATTCGGAACAAAGCTCTATCCTGGATCTCATCCTACCTCTCCCATCGTACTTTCAGTGTCTCTTCTGCTAATACCTCCTCCTCCTCTATTGATCTCTCTGTGGGGGTACCCCAGGGCTCTGTCCTGGGACCTCTTCTCTTTTCTCTGTATACACTCTCTCTAGGTGACCTAATAACATCTTTTGGGTTTAATTATCACCTCTATGCTGACGACACACAAATATATTTCTCAACACCCGACCTTACACCTACTGTACAAACCAAAGTTTCTGAATGTCTCTCTGCTATATCATCCTGGATGGCCCTCCGCCGCCTTAAACTCAACATGGCTAAAACAGAGCTCCTCATACTTCCTCCCAAACCTGGCCCTACTACCTCCTTCCACATTACTGTTGGAACTACGATCATTCACCCAGTAGCCCAAGCACGCTGCCTTGGGGTCACACTCGACTCCTCTCTCACATTTGCCCCTCACATTCAAAACATTTCTAAAACCTGTCGCTTTTTCCTCCGCAATATAACAAAGATACGCCCTTTCCTCTGTTGCTCGACTGCTAAAACTCTGACTCAGGCCCTCATTCTCTCACGTCTTGATTACTGTAACCTCCTGCTGTCCGGCCTTCCTGCCTCTCACCTGTCTCCCCTACAATCTATCCTTAACGCTGCTGCCAGAATCACTCTACTCTTTCCTAGATCTGTCTCAGCATCTCCCCTCATGAAATCCCTCTCCTGGCTTCCGATCAAATCCCGCATCTCACACTCCATCCTTCTCCTCACTTTTAAAGCTTTACACTCTTCTGCCCCTCCTTACATCTCAGCCCTAATTTCTCGTTATGCACCATCCAGACTCTTGCGTTCTTCTAAAGGATGTCTTCTTTCTACCCCCTTTGTATCTAAAGCCCTCTCCCGCCTTAAACCTTTTTCATTGACTGCCCCTCACCTCTGGAATGCCCTTCCCCTCAGTACCCGACTAGCACCCTCTCTATCCACCTTTAAGACCCACCTTAAGACACACTTGCTTAAAGAAGCATATGAATAGGACTGTGGCTATTCTGAACACATGGCACATAAAGCTTGGCCCCCTGCAGATGCACTTACCAGAACTCCCTCCTACTGTCTCTGTACGTTCTCCCTACCTACCAATTAGACTGTAAGCTCCTCGGAGCAGGGACTCCTCTTCCTTAATGTCTAAAGCACTTATTCCCATGATCTGTTATTTATATTATCTGTTATTTGTTGGATTACCACATGTATTACTGCTGTGAAGCGCTATGTACATTAATGGCGCTATATAAATAAAGACATACAATACAATAGTGGGCACTAGGGATTTCCTGTTCACACAGAGCATGTGCGACAACGCCACCTTGGCTACTTAGCATAGGTGCACTCCCCTTTTTACCTGGCCCCTCTCAGGCTGGAAGGGGGAAACTCAGGGTGTGAGCTAGCACAAATGGTCAACAGGATTTCCTTTTTAGCATCCATCTGGCCAATTCACCCCCCCCCCCTTACTCTGGGTCTTTTGATATGCAACTTCCAGAGAGACTTACAGGTGTGGGCCCAGCATGCTAGCTTTGAAGCTTGCATAGGCAAGTGACCCAGCTCATAGGTGTCAAAACATTTGGTTCTTGTGTGCATTTTAATGACAGGAGAAAAAAAAACCTCATCCTGCTTGTCTCTTAAAACCTGCAGCAAAAATACACTTTATTGATCATACCTGGTCCCCTTATTTCACAATTATATTTTTCATATGTGTGTGCTTGGGATGTACTATACTGCAAGCACGTACAATCCTGCAAAATGGGGACAATAAGGGACAGAGGGAAAAATAAGACATGTACAGTGCATGAAAAATTAACCCCTTCATCCCCAAAACGAAATAGGGGTACTCAGCCGAGCACACTGCCTTTATTAATGCGCTGATTACCCCCATTTTCTTCACACCTCCCCACTCAAAGCCCAAGGTTTGCCCTGGCCATCCCATCGCTGCCACCAGTAAATATGCCTGTCACGGTAGGGCAGGCCAAATACACCTTTATATTTAAGGGATCAGTCACAAGGCAAAACAGGCAGTAAAATAAATTGCGGTTTATTCGGATAAGACCTCGGAAACACACAGAAATAAAAGAAATAGATAATATACACACTTACTGGGGTCTGGGGAAGGAGATCTACCCTTTCCTAGTTGCAAGGCGCCTGCTCAGCAAAGGCTTACCTTGATAGGATCCTGGTTCTGGGCTCCTGGACCGAAATCCAGTCTGCTGGCTAGGCCTCCCCATACTTCCGTGTGTGAATAGCTCTTTCACAGAAGCACCTTTGAGAGGCCCGCCAGCAGCTGCATGTCTTCAGACCTCCAACAGGAAAAAGAGAGAGAGAGAGAGAGCTGCTTTTAATGCACGCTCTTATATAGGCTGGATTCCTATCTAAATCATTGAGGAGTGTAATAGCCAATTACAGCAGGGATTGAAATTATGCATTCACTGATAGGAGGGATAAATTCAAAACTTGCCAATGGAAAACATGCTTATGAGTTTTGACATACAGGGCCGTTTTTCCCTGGCTCCGCGGTGTCAACGTAAAACAAAGACATCCTAATCTGAATATTCTGCTCACCAAATGGTTTCCCCCCTCTGCCATTACTCTCCTCTCTGAACTATGGATTCTATGCAAACTAGCTAGCATCTTGACCATATGCCTGTGCTTTCTGTATAGAACCTTATAGTAAACATTAAAACACAATATAAAGTACACTTCCTTACAGAATATACTTTGGGGGACCTTCTACTTATAAGGGAAATAAATTTGGGCGATTTGGGCTTGGAATCCCTATCTGAGCTGGGGCATTGAAATGCTAATCCACATGTAATTCACGTGCTAATTCACACTGCCTTTTGTCACCAACCTGGGTTTAAATCACAGGACAAACACAATGCATTGCAGTTTTAAAACACAGAGAACCAACATGTAGACACAAGAGCTTGCACTCCACCATCTGCACCTATCATGTGGGGTTCTAAAACCTTCTCTAAGACACCAGCTAAGAATACCTTGCTGGCAGGCAAGACAGGTTACAATAACTCCCCCCTTTTCCCTCATGTTCCAGACGCCCCTGCCCTGCAGCTATTTCTCATAAGAGGCCACCCATACAAGGCAATCCACTTACAAGCTGACACAGGCAGTCGCAGGCCCATGAGCCAAAGGGAATACACAGATAACGCATTAACTGGCCCACTGGGCTTACACAGTTAACCCTACATTCACAGTTCCTAGTTTATAACCCTATGGGGGACAGTATAACAGAGGAACAAAATTACAGGCAACACAGTAAGGTACAATATTAAACCCAAGAGCTGACACTCTCAGCCCATACCATATGGTTTCAGGGGCAGCCAGCCGGGCTCCACCTTTATTAATGAAGGCCGGCTACGCCTATTGCCACAAGACACTGTGAGCGAGATATCTCTGGGCAGAAGAGACTTATCCTTAAGCCCCTCAGTGACAGGGCACCATGCCCATAGGGACTAGGTGCTCCTACCTAGAACAGAATAAGGTTCCTCATTTACTCCTGAGGAAGTGACTGAGTGTGTCACGAAACGCGTAGGGTGGAGCTAAGACCGCCCGTTTGTGCTGAGACCGGAGCTGATGTTCTAGCAGTGACATAATCGGGGGAGGTATCGAGAGGAGTCGCGGCTGCGAGACAAGGAGAGGAGAGCGACGCTGACCCCAGCTGCTAGTCACCGCTCACAGGACCCAAGCCGTGGACGGCATTTTCGTGGTGTGCAACAAAACCTGACACACTGTAAGTGTAATTTTGTGGTTTTGTGCGAGAAAAAAATGTTTTAAAATAGTACTGTACCGTGTACTTTTTATCTGTTCATGGTTAAACATCTACCTGTTTGTGGGGAATCAGAGGACTCGGCAGCCCTGGCAGAGACAGTCAGAGGAAGCATTTAAAGAAAGACACTTTTTGCTTTTGGCCAACATCATTGCTAATCACCATCACCTGGAACTCACGAGTGGGTATCTCTTTGATCAACAGGACTGGTTTTTATACCATTCTTGGGACTGGTATTGTCACTGTTCCAATTGCGCCAGGGACTGGAATATCTTTGTTCTGTAACTCTTGTTGACAAGTTTTGTAAGATTTTTCTGTCTTGTCCCTTAGGTCGCCGGGCGGCCGTGCTACAGTGCTGACTGGGACCGCAGCCTCAGGCTGCCATGTCCATATTTTACGTCTGATTACACACTCCCCTTATGGGATTAGTATCGACCCTCCCCATTCAGGAGTAGTTTGCATTATTTTTAGTTGGCCCTGTGCATCACAGGTTCCACTTCTATTTTTTTTTATATCACATTATTAATTATATAGTGTGACGGTGAGCAGGTAACCAGGCTCAATAATAACGGTGAAGCCCACTTGGTTACCTCTGATCCGTCTTTTAAGGTCCTAGAATGTCAGCTCTTGGACCTGGCTGTCGTATATACATCACTGTGACTGTGTGTAAGTTATGCGACAATACAGTATTTGTGTGTTTTTGCCTTTCCCGGGGTGCCAGCCAGCAGAGACTGTGGGCTAGGAGTTTCAGGGGCGACTTTGCTGAGAAAGTCTTGTCAGATTGTGGCTATGTAGAGGGGTCCCCGAGTTACGGGATATCCCAAAGATGTACCCGAGAATCAGGTAGGATTTTCGGGCACATTGAAGTACAGCGCTCTGGTCAAAACCCTACCCCAGAAACGTTCTTGCGACTCACCGCCAGGGTTCCCTGCTTCAGCACAGACCAGAAAGGTAAAAACAGGGCATATGGGATCATGGTATCCCCAGAATGGTAAAAAAGGTCCCTAGCATAAGGAGGGATGCCCAGTTCATGCCCAGTCACCCTGAACCTGGTATAGGGGTTCAGGGGGTGCTCCAGCTATGTGATAAAGTGACGAGTTTTTTATTTGTGGGATAAAAATAAAGTCAGGTTTCTACAGGGTGGCAGGGATAAGGCTAGTGAGAGTAGGGAATATATTCTTATTCTATCCCTGACACCAGAAAAGAGGGACTTAGACATTCTTAACACAAAGTACAGTCACAGTATATTTGATTAAAGGTTTATATTTGATAAGTGTATATACTTATAACCTGTGAATGAACTGTGGGATTTCCAAGTCCGGGGTTCCGAGAGACCAGATGGCTACCAAGCTTGGTGCCACAGAGCCTGCTCAGGTCCCAGAGTTGAAAGCCTCAGGGATGCCTAGGTGTTAGAACAGGTGGGGTACTGCAGTTATTCTTGAGTACCCACATCCTGGGCTAACACAGGGCTATCCGGCAAACATTTGCCCAATGTGACGATAGCCTGCCACAGGTTATTACAGTGTTACACAAATCAGTGGGTTGAACTGGGACGAGTCTTAGATATAATAAAGTATATTTATTCCTTTGGATAGGTGAACACACGAATAATACAGTAACAAACAAGAAGTACACTTACTTTGGGGTTGGGGAATGAGAAGTATATAGCATAGCAATTCTCTCGCAATCAGGTAGCCATCAGATGATAAAATGAAGACAAAGGATACAAGGAAACAACAGTTTATAAACCTTTTGGTGCCCTATCCTTAACATTGAGTACCGTTGATTGGTTTTCAATTATCTCTAGCCAGTCGTTAACGTGGGAACACAATTTGACTCATGCCCCCCTGCTAGTGGGTACATGCGCAGTAGAGCTCTGGAGTCTCATTTCTATAACCCCTCCTCTACTTCAGGGATGCCAGCTAGTCTACCAATTTGGGATTCTGGCAGGATATTCTGTGTTTGTGAGGTGTGAATTGGAACACTTGAAGACTGCTCTGGTTTGAGTAATCTCTGCCCTCATGCAAACAGTGGAGGTGACAAAATCCTTTGAAACATACTCAAGTCCTAGACATTGGGTCGCCTTTCTGGCCATATGCTACCTTGGTATGCAAATGAATTTCCTCTGGGTTTTACCTATACCTTGAAATACAGTATGTTGGATAAAACATGAACATATTAAAATATCCGGTTCCTTTGGGTCCAGCAGGTCCAAACTTCCCAGTTCTCAATGGCGGAACTGGGACACCCTGTGGTCCAATTTGCAACTTGCTACGACCTGGGGAACCGGAGATACACAAATACACTTAAAACCGTTTCACATTTTAATACAAAAATCTCTGCTGTAAATTAAATCACGTTTTTTCACTAAATCCCCATTGAAAACAACAGGTTCCGCCGCCATAGACTTTCAATGGCAAACCACCGCCTTTGGCGGCTATGGGAATCCCCGCCATAGACTTTCAACGGGCGATGCCGCCGTTGAAGTAAATGGGAGTTTTCCGCCGTAGCCGGTCAATGGGGTTTGGCCGCTATTGAAGTCTATGGGAGAAATCCCGAACTTCAAGGGGGTCCATACTCCGTCGGGTTGGTCCAAGCGGGTCAAGGATGGTTCTGCAGCGATGCCGGAGCAGTGGCTACAGATACCCCAAACCCTGATCCTCTGGGCCCTCCGGAACCGGAGCTATGGATTACCAAATTTCAGCATTTGACACTTAGCCGTTTTCCTGAGCTGTTTCTGCCGCCGCCATTGGAACCTATGGCGCGGCCCGCTCTTCTCGGTTCGACCCTTATCGGGGGTCCAGGATATGGGGACCCAGTTGTGGTCGAGTGGGGGGAGGTCTAAGAACTTGGGACAGAAAGAATTTTATTTCTAGGTGCCCTAGAACTGTTTATTCCCAAGCCACTTGTCGTTGAACTTGACTTGTAAGTGATCAAAGCTCTCCTATTGAAATTGGATCCGCTTTGCGGTTAAGCGGTTTGGATGGCAGCCAACTCGTTCCTGGAATGCTCTCTCGAGGATTTCTCCATTGAAGTCAATGAGCCCATTGACTTTCAATGGGAAACCGCCGCTCTCCCTCTCGGACGCCATCTGCTGGTCTTCTCAGGAACAGGACTCCACAGCAAGATTCGCCATTGAAAGACATAGAGCCTCAATGGCGGCCTATGGGAACCTGCAAAATGGTGCCTGAAAAGGCGGGAAAATTACACATAGGGCTATAATCACTATACCACTATTAACCCTTGTGCTCCCGGATGGATCCCAGTGTGTGTGTGATGCAGACACTGATTAACCAGATGTTACAATAAAACAGGGGAAACAAGGGAAAGCACATTTACATGTCATAACAGGAGTTAAATCACAGTTCTGGGTGTCAGCCCAGTTAACCCCTTGTCTCGCTGGTGAGGTCAGGGGATGGCCAAATGGGGTGTAACCCCTTTAATCCCGGGCCACCCCCTTTCTCCCTCTACACCCAACCCCAGACTTTGCGGAGCCTGGGACAGCGAAGGGCTCAAAATGCTAAGAGGCAGAGGTGCCAGGTTGGCACATGCCCCTTTGCAGAATTGGAAAAGTTACCCATACGGCATCAGAATACTGGCAACTTGGTGATAGGCTTGCAGGGAAATTCCCACGCGCTGATTGGCTGCAGTGGTTTGTGAATGGGACTCCAGAACCTATAAGAAACCTTGCAGCCAATCAGGACCTCAGATTCCAAGCACCAAACCATCAGCGGCAAATTCAAGATACGAAAAAGATGCTCTGTGAGAAATAGACGTGAGCCGGCTTCAAGGATTTTCAACTCAATAAATTTTCTAAGTCCCGCTTTTCAGGGGCCAAGTTCTGAAAACGGGACGTGGCGGTCACGGCTGGGATTGCGCCGAATTGCGTTCCAGGACTTTTGTGAGTACCTCCCGGTCATTGGAAAGGACTCGTACAGACTTCAGTTGTTAACATTTCGTTCTGAGAAAGTTGAGTTCGTTAGCCCAGATCCCAGTAAGTGTGTTTTCATTGCAAATTGTGATCCGTTGTGTGTATGTCTTTTCGTGGAATAAATTACAATTTATTTTACCTCCTTGCTTTGCTCAATCATACGATCCTGGTATAAAAGGTGTTAGTAACCCTGGTCTCCCGTGACATATAGATATTGGAATCACTGAGGTTGGTTCTATTATTAGCACACGAGAGTACATAAGGTACTCTCACCTCACAGGTAATTCATATATCAGGTTAAGCGCTATGTGTCTGTTACATTAGTTCTTTTATATCAGGATTCTGTAGCCGTTCTTTCAGCGAGGAAACGTTTGCTTTGACACACTGTTGATCTTGTTAAACAGAGGTGTCCTGTTTGACAGATTATCAGAGAGAGAAGTTTCCGTAACCTCAAACCTGAAAGCTTCCGATGCAGAAGAAAACGAGGACGCAACGGGAAAAGTGCAAAGATGTTGGCACTTCCAGTTCAGGTTCATGGAACCAGGCATGGAGATCAATGCAAAGGGAAGGTTCCTTCAGCACTTCCTCCGGTCTCTCAAAGAGAGAGCTGATTTACTGACCCCTCAAAGAGAGAGCTGATTTACTGACCCCTCAAAGAGAGAGCTGATTTACTGACCCCTCAAAGAGAGAGCTGATTTACTGACCCCGCGCCACTCACAAAGTATTCTGCGGGTCAGAGAGAAAGCACCGCACAAACATAACAATATAGTCCATTGTGCAACACAAAAATACAATTATTCATGCACAAAAATTGTTAATCAAAAAATAGTCACAGAATACCTCAGAGGAATATCTGTATGTCCCAAATATATGGTACAAATGACGTCCCATTTCTAGTCCCTATAAATATGAAAATTCTCCCCATGAATCAAAGCCCTTAGTATATGAGTACTGAATGGGACACACGCTTCCATTTTCTGATTGGTTACAGTAGTTGAGATGGGAGAGAATGAGGGCATGAACATAGATGATAAACCTACACGTGTAAATGAAAAAGAACATGTATGTTCTATTCTGTACATACAGGTGTAACAAATGTTTTCTAAATGGCATCCAGGGTCCTTTGCCTCTGTAATTAAACAGAAGAAGCATCTCCTGAAATCATGATTAATGCCACTGGTTTTTTTTTTAATGCCCTGTAAAAAGAAATACATGACGGTTTTATACTAGGAGGGCATAGATTCTAAAAGATTAAAGTGCGGTTCGAAGCAAAGCTGCCAGGTGGAAATGAATAGAGAATATTTTCCCCGTAAGAGTGTCTCTGTGGGATGACGGGGTTAATGCCGATTTCTCAGTACCCACTGACTCCATCACAATCCCATTACTTCCCGGCTTCACTGCCCTTCCAAGAGCTCTCACCGGCTCACGTCCTACCTGAGATCAGGGGCTTCCGTCACAGCCTGTTAATGAAATAAAGTGAATTCTTTCAAGCTAAGCATTGGGTGGAAATGCAGTGAGGGAGACATGGGGACAGTGCGTGTTTGTCTTTTATACCAACGACTGGTCCATTTGGCTCACATAGTTCTCCCTCTATATAAATGTCCTTACTGAACCTCCCTCCGTACTTGATTTGATCCCTGTTGCTTTTGCCATGACGTGCTGGTCCATGTTCCAATTCCCTTCCATACGCAGTATTCAGTGGCACGCAAGAGAACATTGTCCTGCCTGGTGCTCACGCTGTATGAGTTGTTCTAATGCTGGTGAGGCCAACTCCAGTCCTCAAGGGCCACCCAACAGGTCAAGTTTTAAGGATATCCCTGCTTCAGCACAGGGGGTTCAATCAGAGGCTCAGTCGAAGACCGGGACAGCCCGAAAACCTGACCTGTGACCCTTGAGAAAAGCAGTAGTCCACTCCTACTCTAATATTAGAGAAACACAGGAACTCAAAGGAACCTGACACTTGGTGAAAATGGTTTAAAGTTTATTGATCTGTAGATTGGTCGGGACACTGAAGATAACGTATACAAACATTTCAAATTCCCTTGACTGCCTATATTTCCCATATAGATAAGCCAGACCCCATCCATCCATCCACCCATCCACCCATCCATCCATCCATCCACCCATCCATCCACCCATCCATCCATTCATCCACCCATCCATCCACCCATCCATCCACCCATCTATTAATCTATCTGGTATTTCCTGACGTTAACAGACACCTGTGTGTAACACATCAGTTGTGTTCCAGGAATAGAGAGGACATCCCATACAGCTCGATGGGCAGAGAACTGACGAGCAGCATCTCCAGACAATGGATTTCATCTGGATATATAAATAAAAGAATATAAAGTCCAGAGCAAACCGCCAAAGACGGGTATTGGACAGAGACTGTCCTGCTGGGAAATCTACTTCCCAAAGTGCATTGCCGGTGGTAAATGTTCCTTATCTGCCATGTGGGTAAAGATACCGTGTGCCATAATAGGCATTCGTTGCATAGAACTCTCTCAGGGTCTGTGTATCCCAGGTGCGCTTCCAATACTCCCACACCGATATGCAAGGTTCCCCTTCAACAGGTCCACAAATCTATCCAATTTCACCAGATCATTGATGAAGACTGAGAAGAGTAGGGGCCTGTTGCAGGGTACATGCAACTACACACGTGGGTTTCTTGACAAGGCTTATTTATTTAGCCTTAAAAGATATACAGCACACAAAACAAAAATAGCTTTTCATCAGCAAACAAAAAGAAAAATGGCTTTTTCTTCAGCAGACAAAACAAAACAGTTTCTCTTTAGCAGACAGTGTAAAAATCAGGCAGTTACCCTTTTCTATGCAGGAGACAGACAGTTCATAATTCATGTACTTTGACAACAGACCTTGTTTCAGTAATCTCTGCAGTAGCTTACTCCTCTCTCCTCAACAGCCAGCCCCATGTGTCTACAGCCTGGGGTTTTAACACACCTTGATTAGGCAGCTGGGATCCAACTAATTGTCCTGAGGTTCCCAGCTGAAGTTAACCTAGTCACTGCTGCACTGCAGACTAGACATAGGTTTTCCAGGCATATAGCTGGTGGCTTTTATTTACCCTGTCACAGGGCCCCAGAACAGAGACACCACAATGAAATCTAACGGGTTGGAGTTAGAGCCAGAGATGGACACATGTTGGGAACTTATCTCCATAGGTGGTTCTGGTAGCTGTTCCGGCTAGCCTACCTGGGGTTCACATAATGGCGGCATTCAAATCTCCCGGGCCCTGTGGGCCAATAGGAAGCTGTGACTTCATCCCTTGCGGCTTCCTATTGGCCCACGTGACTGGGAGCGTTACACAGCACAGAGATACCGGCACCCTCTATGAAGGAAAGTATGTCAGGAAGCAGGGGGGCTCCGGAGCTGAAATTAATGGAGTTCAGTTCCCAGAGACCACCTGCTTCAAACCTATGTAAAAATAATATATATATGTAGCCCCGGTCCCCTGCGGCTCCCAGAGACCCCCCTCCTTTGTGGCAGCGCGGTCGCGGGTGCCGCCGGAGCCAGTGACAGACCCGCCGGCTGCTTCCAAAGGTGGGGGCCGGAGCAGGGAGCGTTCTGAGCCTCGGGAGGCTCTGCGGCGCACCCGGCTAGCGGGGGCAGCCATTGTAAATGCTTTCACATGTGCAGTTAGTCTCTGCAGCCGGCGGCCCAAGGGGAGCTTTGCGCATGCGCAGTCGAGGTGCACGCGAGGCGGCCAATGGGTGAATAGCTCCCAACAAGACTACAGCCCCCAGGATGCACAGGGGCTAGATGAAGTGGCGTCAGGGAGCCAATAGGGTGGCCGAATCCCTTGCTCAGAGAATTGGATACTTTTCGCGCGCTGGGGACCACGCTAGTCAGTCAGGACCAGGAAGAGCCAGGGGAAGGAGGTGAGTGCAGGGGTCAGTGACCCACTGCATTAGGACAGCAGCCCCGTAGGCCCCAGTTAGGTCCTGAGCCCCTCACAGCTTGTGGTGCTACAGGGACAGGCCCTAGGTTAGGGACCCTGTCACATTAGTACCAGTGTTAGATAGGGACACAGCGGACGCTGCGCTCCCTGAGAAGAGGCTTGGGCTCAAGCCTACGCCACAAAGAGACAGACTATCTCCAGGGTGGGATCGCCCCTGGCGGACCCTCGTGCAAGGAAGCACCGGATCACAGACGGGATCACCAAGCGGCAGATCCTTTTCAAAGTTGCTTGCAGGCCCGAGTGCAGGAGCGCTCGGCAGGTACCTTCATAAGTGCACCAACAAATCACCTATCCATATTCATATTCTCACATAGGGGCAGCGCTGACCACGGGACAAAGGGGTTAACTGTGGACACGGTGTGGGGTACACGGTGGTGGGTGGAAGGTACACCTCCTAGTGGAGTGAAAGACACTCTGGACTGCGTTATATGTTCTGGAGTTACCCCCTAGGGGAAGTAGTATTATAAGTACTGTGACATAGTCCAAAGATGTTAGGCAGCTTTCTGCCCCGTTTTAGGTCAGAAAGTGCAGGAATAGTTAAAAATGATCCTTTCCCAAGCTTCACATTAACTCAGGCAGCTGGATGGAAAATCTAGACCACAGATTACAATGGCTCTAGTTCTTCCTCACCTGCTCTCCTAATCACTAACACAGGTATTTAGAACAGAGAGGTTTGCATTTCACTCTCTCTCCTTAGAGCCTGGAGGCTGGGGGTATCGCTGCTCCCCTGTATCCAGTTTCGGGGTGGATGGCCCCTCCAAATATCACAGTACCAGAGGATTTGCCTGGACACTTGGGACCGTGTTCCCGCCACAAACAGATAAGACAAAACAAAACAAATGTTTATTGCTGTTGCTAAAAGACTGTGCTGTATCTAGTGACCCTAAATGAGAGGGCATTGTTTTAAGCTGGGGAACCAGGTTAGTTGGCCCAGTTAGTTCGCAGTTAGAGGCTGATTCTGATGTGTAGTTAGTTCCCTGAAAGGGATAGGATTTCTTTATATGATTTGGTTTTTATTTCTTAAAAGTGACACTGTGTGAAATGCTATGACACTGATATAAGTGAACTGCTGAATGAAAATGTCTGAGTGCCTCTAACCTACACATGTTAAAGCTGCAGTACCTTACTTGGATGAAAATAAAGCAGGCAGAAGCTTGACTTAAGCAATATAATACTTTGCATGATCCTGTTTGTTGTATAATTAACCCTAGAAGACTGTGTCGGGAAGAACCCAGACAGACGTCAGCACTACAAAAGAGGGGCGTTTGTCACAGTACATAGTGATCACTGATAAGTAAAGTGTGTGATTATTCCTGCATATATATATATAACTGGTTATATATGTAACCCTGCTTCCCCCTTCCCCTAGACTCTACGGTGGTGTCTAGGGTGCATGAGGGCAGATTACATGTGGTGTGGTGCATACCTGTGAGGAACAGGAGGGCCTGAGCTTCCCGTGATGTTATTGGGGAGCCAGGACCGGGCTTCTGGGGTGGTAGCCTCCATGATCTCTTAGTTGTGCAGCGCCTCCATCTTCTATACTCCCAGGAATATAGGACAGGACCTGTATAGAAGAACCCCTTGGGTCCCAGGGTAATAGCTTCCAACTCACACACAGTCTTTGGTACAAAGGATAGTCTCTTTATTGACAGATCAGCAATCTCCCAACGGTAGTGGCGTCCAGCAGCCGCAACCACAACAGCAAAGACTTGCTAATTACACCACTCTCCTTCCACACAGATAATTCCTCCTCTCCTTCCCTCCAAGTCTCTCCTCCGACAGGATGGTCTGGGCTGGGGTTTCAATACCCCGCGGCCCACTCCCGAGGTTATCCTCGCGGTGGGGCTTGGATTCTCCCCATCACCCCAGGCAGTGGGGTGAGGGGCATTGGTCCACCAGGTCAGCAGAACCACTCCTCTCTCTGCTCCTGCACGCTGCGCAGGGGAGACCACGGTCTCCTCCAACTCCTCGGACCGATCCGCCGGACTCTTCGACTCACGGCATAACTAACCGGTAACTCCCGACTCTCGGCATAACTAACCGGCAACTCGAGACTCTCGGCAGAACTAACCGGCAACTCCAGACTCTCGGCATAACTAACTCTACTCACAGGAGTTGGCTGCTAAATATAGAGCTAGCCCCACCTCTCGTGATGTCAGCAGAACCTCCCCTCTTGCTCACGCCTGCAGCAGACTCCAGGCCTGCATCTACCACTCAGGGCAGGGCTATGAAGGGGGAAAACCCATGATGATTACTGGTGACTGATCTTAACAGGACTTACCACAGTAGAAGGAAGATAGGTATAGCCTGTGCTGTTTACAGGGGGCTACACTCTCCCTATGGTGGAATCCAATGGTCCCCACTTGGACCTATCTTTAGCAGAACCATCCTGCGGCGAACCACCTGGGAAACAGCACACATAACATTGTCATAATACATGCATAATGAGGTAGTTCAATACAAGTACACCCGTGTACTCCCAACATGGAGAACCCTACAGATAGTGCTTTGGATCAGGCTTTCTTACCCACCGTCCATTATGATCCATGACGGTCACAGCGAACGATTGGACCGGCCCATGCTCAGGCCTGTATGTAACACCGTGCATGTAAATACACCTGCCGATGCTCCATATGCGTACTAATTCATTAATCTTAACCTCATTGTGATACCCCGCCCGACCGAACTTGGTCTGAAGGTATTCTTGGACTGCCTCCCTAAGCCAACTATCTCGGTTCTCTTCAATCTCTCTCATGATGGGTCTCGGGCACATAGGGATACTCATACCCGTGTGACTGCCGGTATCTAGCGACTATGGTCCGGTCAGCTCGACTTAGTTTGGTGAGTTTGCGGTGCCCTGCCCGGCTCGGCAGTACCCAAAATACAGGCTCCTCTGGAGCTACCTCATCGTACAAGATACTGGGGCCTCGAGGTACAATCAGTTTCTGTTCTATTTCCCTAAACCGGTGATCTAACTCATCCTCTACCTCCCGCGGAGTGAAAGAACCAGCCGCCCACCAATGGTCTGCTACATCATTCTTAATTAATAAGAACCATGTACGGTCCATCCCCTCGTGGTATCCGGTGAACAAAGGCGCGCACCATTTGTCGCGGTGTTCGTACTCTGTGGCCTGACTAGTGCGTTCTACATCAGACTCTACCTGAGATGATACACCGGACGTACCCGCATCAGTAGATCGCGGGCAATCTCTCCTTCCCTTGGCATTATAATACCTAGTGGGGTTCATTTTGTGCACCACTTTACTGGTAGACCCAGTCTCCCCTGGAGTGTGAGACCCACGGGCCCTCCCTCTAGCTGCGGGAGAAAACGGCACAGGGTTAGGTACAGGTATAACACTTGAATACGGTATCTCCCCATCAGACCCCTCATCACTCAACTCCCACTCCCGCAAGTCATTGGAGTATTTGGGGTATTTACATAATTTATCGCTGGTAGGTCCCGCTGGCACCACTCGTGATGGGGCAGGCGCAGTGGCCGGGGCAGTGGAACTATGGGCCGGGGCTGGGGGAATGTCTAGGGCATTGTCCAGCAAGCGGGTGACACCACGCCCAATGAACATTTTCTTAGAGGCACTCCCCGCCATACTTCTGGCTTCTCGAGAAGGGGCCTCGACTCTTTAGGGTAGCCAATGCAATGTCTGAGTCTATGCTTCGAGAGGAGATCACTCCTCCAGGCCTTCTCTTTCCTGTGGAACCGGAAACGACGTCATCAGGATCGCCTGCAGCATCTCCACCCGCTCTGTGGTCACGCACCGGAAGTGCGTCGGGGACATGCAGGGGCACTGGCGGAGCATCCGGTACACGGTCGAACAAGTAGGCCTCAAGCCTCTCTTTCTCGTTCGCCGGAGTTGCGGTCTGCGCCTGGCAGGAGTAAGGGGGTGGTGGAGTCTCCTTACCGCTCCGCTGCTTTTTGATGACATCGGGCTCCTCTAGGAAAGTCTCGGTCTCCGTCTCCGTCGCACTGGGAGTCACCACTGCGGTGGGACTCTTACGGGCCTCCGGCCGCATCAGCGCTCGGCGTCAGATGGTTTCCGGACTTGTCTGCTCTCTCTTGATGCCTTTGGGGTGGTTCGCCGGTAGGCACATCGCCACCGATGTCATGCCAATCTCATCCTCCGAGGAAATCACGATCGGTTCCTCCGCTGGGGAGTCACCTGGCTCTTCGGCGATACTACCAGTGGGTATAGGTACAAAGTGGTCTCGCTCTGGTACCTCCACTGCGGTCGCGCTCTTCTCTGTTGCCAGCTCGCTCAGTTCAATAGCGGGCTGAGCCTTGGTTCCTCCCGATTTGGTATAACGGGGAACCAGGGCAGTCTTTTCTTTACCTTCCGCTACCTTCGTCAATGTTCCCGGAGAGGCACCCCGCGGGGTTCCGAACAAAGGCCACGGCTCATTCGACCAAAGGTAAAACGCGCCACATTGAGGGCATCGGGCCCTGGTGCTTGTTACCGCGCCCGGTATTCCGCAGTGAACGCACAAACACCGGATGTATTCATGCTCAGCTACCTCCACTACCAGTAAGCCTCCTGGTACTTGGTAGATGGAAGTACTCATCTCGGACATGGTTCGCTCAGGGTTGGAACAGCTCAGTGCTTCAGCTCCTTGCTCCTCGAAGGCCAGACAAAGTGAAGCTCTTCGCTCAGGCTTCCGGTCCCTCCCTTCGCTGGGGAGGACTCTCCTGATTGGCTCTCCCTGTGCCCCCTTCCTCTGGTGGAATCCAGAGGCGGGATCTTTTCTTCTTCAGTGTGACGTGGCCTGGCTTTCTGACCATTCACGGTACAGGTGGGTGGGCTTTTGGCTTTCGCGCCACTCCGCTCCCCTTGCAAAGAATCCGGGTTATGCGCCAGATTATTACACATGTCCCGCCAAATTCTCCTAATAGTCTCTGTGCATGACACACGTGCTTGCTCCAGGCTTGGCGGGAATCGCCATTTTAGATCACTGTTCTAGCTCTGCGGAGCCCATGTAGGGATGTACGCCATCTTGGATGAGTCCTCCAAACGCCCATGTGCCCTATCCTCAGTGTCTAACGGATATCTAAACACTGTTTACCTAAACACTGACTGACTGCCAACTGTGTGCTCTGCATTCTGTTTCTCACTAACTTGAGGTGGCTTGTACCCCAGGCTCAGCGGAACTCCTCTCCTCCATGCACTGTACTCGATGTCCTCTCCTCCATGCACTGTCTCGATGTGTTCTGTGGTGCGTGTGTGTGGGTGATAGCTATGGTACCTCTTTTCTAGGTACGGGTGTCTCCTACTTTTGGCCACTCATAGCGCGGGCCCTGGGCCATGGTCCCTGGACTAGTTAACAGGCTGCCCCCCCCCCCGGTTGCCTCACACTACCTGCCTCAAGGGACTCGTCAGCTCTAACTATTCACCCCTCCTACGCCACCTCCTATGGGCTCCAAAGGCGTACTGTGCGAGAGTCTGCGCTCTCCTGACTACCCTCGGCATATGCAATTGCACCCATCCTTCTCCAACACTTGCACGGAGAGTGCATCTCACTCTGCCCGTTCCGCCTTGCTATAAGCCGGTCCTGTTCTGACATATCTCTCAGCAGCGCCTCCAAATGTAACCCTGCTTCTCCCTTCCCCCAGACTCTACGGTGGTGTCTAGGGTGCATGAGGGCAGATTACATGCGGTGTGGTGCATACCTGTGAGGAACAGGAGGGCCTGAGCTTCCCGCGATGTTATTGGGGAGCCAGGACCGGGCTTCTGGGGAGGTAGCCTCCATGATCTCTTAGTTGTGCAGCGCCTCCATCTTCTATGCTCCCAGGAATATGGGACAGGACCTGTATAGAAGAACCCCTTGGGTCCCAGGGTAATAGCTTCCAATTCAGACACAGTCTTTGGTAACAAAGGATAGTCTCTTTTATTGACAGATCAGCAATCTCCCAACGGTAGTGGTTTCCAGTAGCCGCAACCACAACACCAAAGACTTGCTAATTACGCCGCTCTCCTTCCACACAGATAAATCCTCCTCTCCTTCCCTCCAAGTCTCTCCTCCGACAGGATGGTCTGGGCTGGGGCTTCAATACCCCGCGGCCCACCCCCGAGGTTATCCTCGCGGTGGGGCTTGGATTCTCCCCATCACCCCAGGCAGTGGGGTGAGGGGCATTGGTCCATCAGGTCTATAACTCTATCAGCTCTACTAAAGGAAGCTGAATCTCTCCACTCCTCTCTCTGCTCCTGCATGCTGCGCAGTTGAGACCGCGGTCTCCTCCAACGCCTCGGACCGATCCGCAGGACTCTTCGACTCACGGCATAACTAACCGGCAACTTCAGACTCTCGGCATAACTAACCGGCAACTCCAGACTCTCGGCAGAACTAACCGGCAACTCCAGACTCTCGGCATAACTAACTCTACTCACCGGAGTGGGCTGCTAAATATAGAGCTAGCCCCACCTCTCGTGATGTCAGCAGAACCTCCCCTCTTGCTCACGCCTGCAGCAGAGTCCAGGCCTGCATCTACCACTCAGGGCAGGGCTATGAAGGGGAAAACCCATGATGATTACTGGTGTCTGATCTTAACAGGACTTACCACAGCAGAAGGGAGATAGGTATAGCCTGTGCTGTTTACAGGGGGCTACATATACATTTCCGTGTATGTATTTATTGTATATGTGGGTCCTGTGTAGGCAACCTTCTAAATTCCTAGAACCCTACACAGGTGGAGGCGCTGCAAACCAGATCGAGCCGAAGGGCTCACCGCAGGTTCCGAACAAGCGGAGGCTCAGGCCTCTTGTGAACCTACAGGTATATGCACCACACCTGGTAACACATAGGTTTCCACCCACACACACTGTATCTGTGCTCGGGATAGAAGGAATACCCGTTACATATATATGTAGCCAGGTCCCCCTTTCAGTGCGCACCCCCCCCCCCCTCCGGGTACTCACAGCAGCCGCTCTTGGAGAAGTGGGGGGCGTGTGCGAGCATAGCGCGCCTCTTTCTGGAATGCGGCCGGTCGCCGGGAACGCATGCGGCCCGTTGCTAGGGCCGTGGTCGCGTTGCGGAGCTCCCGGCGGCTCTCGGTGCAGGGCGCCGCCATTGCCAGTTGAGTTGCGCATGCGCAGTGAGAGCTAAGCGCCGGGAGGCCCACAGACAGCTCGCGCATGCGCAGTGATCGCGCGAACGGCATGGCCAATCAGGAGAGGGCTCACAGAAGGGACTACATCTCCCATGAGCCTCAGGAGCGCCCCACGTGACCCCAGGGAGCCAATAGGGCTACAGCATCTCCCTACAGAGGAGAATAGATACTTTTCGCGGGGTTTGGAGCATGTGATTCGGCGTCAGGAGCAGCTAGGGGAAGGCGGTCGGGTGCAGGAGTCAGTGACTCCCTGCACTAGGCCAGCAGCCCCCTAGGCCCCAGTT
>WSYH01004024.1:0-58367 GCA_036426205.1 Ascaphus truei
CTGGCTTTGCAATTTTTTGCTAAATTTTGCCCATATTAAATGTGTGCCTTACACTATGTACCAATGCAGCTACTTTTATCTATCAGCTGCCACATAGCATGTACTGGTGCTCAGCGTGCCAAGAGTTGATCGTCCGTGGCACAGTGCTTGGCATGGCAGTAATGACCAATCAGGATTAACCCAGCAGGTGTCCCTTGTACCCCTCTTTGTGAATCCGTGCCGGGCTGCATCAGTCTGTTAGAGACACGCATTGAGAGAAGATAGAATCAGTCACTCTCCCTTCTTGCATCTAACAGGCGATCGAGCAGCATTTATTTTATTTTAATAACACAGTATTGAAACAGGGGGTCTCTGGAGCTTAACCGCATTATTTTCAGTCCCAGAAACCCCCTGCTTCCCGAGTTAAAGGGTGGTGGCAACTCCACCATGTTTAAATGTCCTACGTCATAGCCCATGTAACCTGGGCAATTAAACAATGCAGGGAGATTCTAGCACCCCATACCGGGGCCTTTAACTTGGGTAGCAGGGGGCTGCAAATTAATGTGGTTTATCTCCGGAGACCAACTGCTTCAATATTGTGTTATTAAAATAAAATAAAAGCAGCTCGATTGCCTGTTAGAGGTTTGCAGGGAGAGTGACTGATTCTGTGTACTCTCGATGTGCGTCTCTATCAGACTGATGCAGCCCGGTAGGATTCACACAGCGGGAGTCCAATTCAGAAGCCTGAGCACCCACTGTGTTAATCCTAATCGGCCATTAATCTCCTTACTGGCACTTTGCGAGCACAAGGGATTAGAAACGTGCCCATAGCGGAATTTGTGAGGGCAGTGTGACCAAATATGTGGTTACATCGGTAGCCTCATTTTCACTTTAGGGGTAATGATGACATTATATATAAATTGTTAGGTGTTTAAAGTTTTGGATTGTTGGGGTGGGTGATGGGACAGGTTAGTCTCCCTGGGGGAAGAGAGCTAGTGGTTTACCCCTTGTTTACCATAGCGGCGTCAAAGCCGTACTAGCATCTTTAGCACAGTATGTAATCACACTGTACTATTAATGTGATATTAACTTAGGTTAAATCACATTAAATAGAATAAGAGAGCATAGGGAAGCTGGGTCTTAGTGTGTTTTTTTGTATTGCTGTGTATGAATTTTGTTTTTGTGTTGTCTGTGAAAACGGCAATACAAATACTATCATAGAGCGCATAAAAAGTTTTAGCACTGATTCCCTTTTTACAGAAATAGATGTGGTGGTTTGTTCTTGATCATTTAGGTATTACAGGATTTTAAAATATTTCATACAGCCTCCTTAATGCAAAACCACGTCACTGAAAAATTACAGAACCAAATGTGAACTGAAAAACTATGGATGCTGTGTATGACCTTTACCAGGTAATTCTATATTGTCCCAATGGGCTGTTCGGACAACTTTTGTATAAAAATCCCCATTGATTTCAATGTTTGTTTGTTTTTACCCAAAATCAGTATGAATGGCCACTTTGGACAATACAGAATATGATCCATAGTGTTTGCTACTATAGTGTGTGTTGCTGTGCATCTAAATGCATACCTATAGTTTTAAAAGTTTGCACAGTTCTTTGATTATTTTGGTGTTGTTTTTGGGGTAGTGCAAGTTATGAGCAAACAGCAACCTTTAGACCAAAACATACTTATATCTTTAAAATATTTGGCAATTTCTACAGCAGCTCACAATTCTGCAAACATTGCCTTAAAGCAAGCTGACAATCTCCTTGCTGGTGAACTAATCCTTAATGGTAATGAGGAAAAGGATCTGAATTACTGTAGGATATAAATCTTTGTCTCCACATTGCTTCAACAGTAGGTTGAACAAGAGGAAAAATTGTTTTAAAGACGTCAGGAATATGTAGTTACAGCTAGAAATAGGCTTGTTTAATATGGTGATCGTAATAAGAAATGTCATTAATTAGATGACATGCATACCTTATGTAACAGAGATTTCTCCCACCCCCAATTGCAGATAGAGTGCATGTGAGGGGGAACCTATATGTTACCAGGTTTGGTGCAATATACCTGTTAGGCTCACAGGAGGCCTGAGCCTCTGCCAGTGAGAGCCTGGGGTGAATCCTCTGGAACGATCTTACTTACAGCGCCTACCCCTGTGTAGGATTCTCAGAGTGTAGAATGTTCCCTACACAGGACCCACATATAGTAACCACATACTGCTGCGGCCAAGTTTATTCGAGCATTTGCCCGTTCTTGGCCGCAGCAGTAGCCTGGCGCGCGCCCGAGTGTGACGGGCGCGCGCCGAAGCAGCGGAAGAGCGCCCTCCGATCGGGGCGCTCTCCCTACCGCTGCCGGGTCCGCCGGGTCCCCCGGAACCCCCTGCCGCCGTCCCGCAGATCGCGGGACACCAGGGCTCCCTCGGGGAGCCCTGGACGCGCGTGCAGGGGGCGCAGGCTCCCGAAGACGCGTGACCGCGTGTCTATGACGCACGGCACGCCGAGGGGCGGCCACTAGCAAGCCGGGAAATCTCCCGGCTTGCGGTACCGACCACACTGCAATAAAGTGTGTCGGTACTGTACACAGGAGTAGAAGTATAACAGTTTACTATATGAAGAATAGAACATAACACAATACACATCAGCATACACAACAATATATATATAGGCCACCTTCTGCCTTTAGCTGGTGGCTATAACATTGCCCCTAACTGGGCTATACCCTTACACCCCCGTCCCAACCCCGTGTCCAGAGAGTCCAAGCCCACCCAAGTGTGTGAACAGGCCTATCACATGTGAGGAGCGAGGTAAAGTTGGTGCATGTGTGGAGTGGTATAAATATCTTCGCAAAGGGTCTACCAGATCCGCTTGGTCCAGCGCTGATCAGTACCTCCACGTGGGATGGATCTATGGATCATCTACACAGCATACAGGAACATGCAGCAAATACTATCACTGGGTTCCTGCACTAAGGAACTGCAGCTGGGCCGCTCTCTCATTCCTTGCACTAAGGAACTGCAGCAGACACTATCACTAAGTCCCTGCCTAGCACACAGCTGAAGGGGCACAGGATCCTTACCTAAGGGCCTGTCCCTATGAACAACCACCCTCACTAGTGGGGAGTCAGGGCCTCAACTCTAGCCCGGGGTACTTATGGCCTAGGGCAGAAGCTCGCAGCTCTCTGCCCCCCTTCCTTCCCCCACTGTCTCCTCAGTCTGACTGCCTCTTGTGCTTCACTGTCTGCTCCCTCACTCAGTACACAACAATGTATCCAATGCAGCATGAGAATCTGTAAACCTTAGTGGCTATCTGGCTGCATGTGATCTGGATGAAAGGGCAGTCTCCAGAGGCTGCTGGGAGATGTAGTCCACTCAGGACCTCTTTGTCATTGGGGCCGCGTGCGATCTGTACTGAGCATGAGCGATCGTGAAATGATCGCCGCTACTCTTATCTGCGCAGAGGTGACCTTGGGGAGTCCCTACACTAAGGGTAATGGCCGACGCAATCCTAAGTATGCACCGCGCATGCGCAAATGCACGCAATATGGCAGTGCCCTGTCACTGAGGTCGCCGGGAGCCCCCGGCGACGCGAGTGCCCCTGCAACTGCCTGACATACCGCGGGGGTCCCCGCTACTCCGCGCAGGTGAGGAGGGCCAGGGGGGACCCTGCTTCACTTAGTTGGTAAGGTAAATGTGGAAAAATATAAAAAACTCATATTTAGTATGATGTGAAGTTGCACCATTCCTTCCCATCCTTGAGAGATCAGATTCATTCAAATGAACGGACCTAAAATAGTCACCAACGTGGCTCCTCAGTATATTGAATAGGGTCTACCAGTTCATAAAGATACCAGCATAACTGAGAATGTATTTAATGTGATTTTGCATCATCTACTCTAGACTATTTCTAAGAAATGGATAAATGCATTGAAACTCTTGCATTGGGGTTATGTGTGTCAATTAGTTTTATCCATTTATGAGAACGTTTAGTTTGATTAGATGAAAGAAGATTGAAGCTAACTTGCTGATTAAGTTGTATATCTTCCTCACTAGGTCAAAAAAGGAATCAAAGTTGAGAAGAACATAGTTAACAGCTGCAGAAATCAGAAAGGTCACAGTGTTTAAACAAAAATGGGATAATTAAAGCAAGAAAACAGACATGATGGAAGAGGAGGAGGAGAATGGAATGACACTGACATTCTTTGATAAACCTGCTGTACAGATGGAGCAGGCATTATTACCACTATTAACACAAGTTAATGCACAAAATAAAAGGAAAAGTTTAAATGTCCTGGTCACGAGACGCAGGAGAATTAAACCTACAGATAGATACCGCGCCAGTATCTTGAGAAGCAGAGGGTCCCCAGGGATTAAATTATTGGGGTCAGCTCCGGAGACCCCTGCTTCAATATTATGTAATTAAAATAAAATAATGTTATAACAATGCAAAACACTACAAATCACAATAAAATAAACAAAAATACTATTTTAATACTATATTAATACAGCTGTTGATTTTCACTGGGGTTATCTATGCCCTCAATGAGCACACAGATAACAACAATGGCAATGAATGGGCACCCTACTGCCAAGTCTCTCTAACCTCAACAGCTCAACTCACTGGCAGAAAAGATAGACCTTGATATATTGAAAAGGGCTTCTGTGTATATAAATATGTAATGTCTGCTATCATCAAATAGATATAAGGATTACATGCTTCCTCTCCCCCCCTTTTTCTGTCCCCTCCCCACCACCCCCCCCGCCCTCCCCCCACCCTCATCCCCCCCCAAAACCCTCCTTCCCCCACACCCCCTCCCTCTCCCCTCTTCTCCCCCTCCTACCCCCAAGAAAGGTTGACAGTTTCAGCATTAACGTCATGGGGATCTGTTCTTACGCTGTATTGAAATGCTAGCTATATGTATAATCATGTAAGGTATATTATCTTCAAACAGACACATGGTTTCAAGTTACACTAAATGCTTCGGTTAATGCATATCCCCCCTTTTTTTCCCCTCCCAGTCCAACTTCCCCATCCCCCTCCCCTCACCCTCCCTCCCTTTCAGGGGTTAATGTGTCTAGACACTACTCACATTATGTTCGTCTCCAGTGCTCATTTTTGGACATACTGCCTAGACCTATGTAATATATGCAATTTTCAGATAAGCACAAAGTCTTATCCTCTACAGTACCGACACACTTTATTCGAGTGTGGCCGGTACCGCAAGCCGGGAGATTTCCCGGCTTGCTAGTGGCCGCCCCTCGGCGTGCCGCGCGTCATAGGCGCCACGGTCACGCGTCTTCGGGAGCGTGCGCCCCCTGCACGCGCGTCCAGGGGCTCCCCGAGGGAGCCCTGGTGTCCCGCGATCGCGGGACAGCGGCAGGGGGTTCCGGGGGACCCGGCGGACCCGGCAGCGGTAGGGAGAGCGCCCCGATCGGAGGGCGCTCTTCCGCTGCTTCGGCGCGCGCCCGTCACTCTCGGGCGCGCGCCAGGCTACTGCTGCGGCCAAGAACGGGCAAATGCTCGAATAAACTTGGCCGCAGCAGTACCTATGGAGGCTTCTTCCCCCCCTCCCTCCCCATACAACCCCCCCCCCCCCTCTCCTCCTTCCTCCCCATCCCCCCCTCTTCCTTCCTCTTCCCTTGTGAAAAACTAAGTACACCCTTACTGCTTCCATAGGAATTAAGATGCTAATTAGCAGACAGGTGCTGCTAGTCAAATGCCCTTGATTAATTGATCATCAGCAAGTGTGACCACCTCTATAAAATCTGAAGTTTTAGCAGTTTTCTGGTCTGGAGCATTGAGGTGTGTGTTAACACAATGCCAAGGAGGAAAGACATCAGCAATGATATTAGAGAAGCAATTGTTGCTGCCCATCAATCTGGGAAGGGTTATAAGGCCATTTCCAAACGATTTAAAGTACATCATTTTACAGTGAGAAAGATTATTCAAAAGTGGAAAACATTCAAGACAGTTGCCAATCTTCCCAGGAGTAGACGTCCCAGCATATTCACCCCAAGGTCAGACCGTGCAATGCTCAGAGAAATTGCAAAAAAACAAGAGTTACATCTCAGACTCTACAGGCCTCAGTTAGCATGTTAAAGGTTAAAGTTCATGACAGTACAATTAGAAAAAGACTAAACAAGTATGGTTTGTTTGGAAGGGTTGCCAGGAGAAAGCCTCTTCTCTCTAAAAAGAACATGGCAGCACGGCTTAGGTTTGCAAAGTTGCATCTGAACAAACCACAAGACTTCTGGAACAATGTCCTTTGGGCAGATGAGATCAAAGTGGAGATGTTTGGCCATAATGCACAGCATATCAGCACAAACACCTCATACCAAATGTCAAGCACAGTGGTGGAGGGGTGATGATTTGGGCTTGTTTTGCAGCCACAGGATCTGGGAACCTTGTAGTCATTGAGTTGACCATGAACTCCTCTGTATAACAAAGTATTCTAGAGTCAAATGTGAGGCCATCTGTCCGACAGCTAAAGCTTGGCCGAAAGTGGGTCATGATCCCAAGCACACCAGCAAATCTACAACAGAATGGCTGAAAAAGAAAAGAATCAAGGTGTTGCAATGGCCCAGTCAAAGTCCAGACCTCAACCCGATTGAAATGCTGTGGAGGGACTTTAAGAGAGTAGTGCATAAACAATACTTGCAAACCTCAATGAACTGAAGCAACATTGTAAAGAAGAGTGGACCAAAATTCCTCCACAAAGATATGAGAGATGGATAAAGTCATATAGAAAACAATTACTTCAAGTTATTGCTGCTAAAGGTGGTTCTACAAGCAATTGAATCATAGGTATACTTAGTTTTTCACACATGGCTTCTCCATTTTGGCTTTATTTTTGTTAAATAAATCATGACACGGCTGTACTTTCTTTTTCACACAACTGTACATGTATAACTCCCAGTGTTGTATATAGGAGTGTTTTGGGAGGTTTATAAGTGAATGGAACTCTACTTAATAGGACTATTTAATCTCTCTCTTCTCCTATCCTCTTTAGCAAAAGCCCCTTAACAGGTTCTTGGACTGGAGTAAGGCTGACAAAGTTAACACCAAGTTATTGGAATGCAATGTTTTGCTGCAATAACTTGACTTTAGGCCTATGCTAATGAGATGTAGAATGGCTGTTTTATATGGATATAATTAGCATTGAGAAAACATGTTATCCTTAAGGAAAATAACGTCCATTACTTTTTAAGGTAACATCACTTTATGTCCTGATTTAACTGAGCTTTAATTAACAAGCTACATATGCTGCAGCCAGATATTGATGCTGATGAAATTGTTGGATCCATGTTTTAGGACAATTGTTCAATCTTGACACATATTCCTCACTGTTTAAATGATAGAAATATTGTTATTTCTTAGGATTTCTCCTCAAACCATAATACTTGTAATACCTTAACTGCTGTGTCAAGTATTAGATTTCATCACATAAGGAAATATCATTCTGCAAATATATTGTGCAACAATTTAAAGATGTGATTATTTATTAATTAAAAGCCATAAATATGACCAGATAATATGCAATGTTTATTGTAATTCACAAATTAAACAATGTGCTTGCCGTGCACCTTTCCTTTGAGTATTCATATGAGTGTATACTGTATACTGCATGTGAGTCAGTGATTTATTACTTACCAGTGGCTATAACCACCTTTGTGCTCACAATATTATGATAAACTACCATGGAGTTATGTGTATACATTAAGAGAAATATGAAATACAAAAATAGATATTATGTAACGTAAAGTATAGCAAAATTGTACAGTGCCTTACTTGACCACTCCTAAATATCAGTTGAAAATAAAATTGCTAATGAACTGGAAAGTATTAAATGGACATTTTGAAGTAAACTAGCATCAAATTTTAATGTCTGTATGAATTTAAATTTGGAATGTCTAAACAATAGATTTTTTCAAATACTATTCGATATGTTTAGCAAAATATACAATATTTCAAATGCATTACTGGACCATGATTTATTTAAAAAAACGCACCTGAAATAAATATAATAGCCCAACTTCAAAATAGTAAGTACTGCAAAATCTTAAAAACCAAGGGTTTAAAGAACATAGCATTGAAACGGGTGTCTATTATGCTATCATTAGCATATTTGTAACTTTTATAATTGCATTGTGAGCAAAAGTAGGGTTAATTTAAATTATACAGCACATTTACTTCTAATTTTGCAATTTTTATTGTTATTAGAATTTTAAATTAAGTGTTAAAGCTCTTCTCTGAGACGCAGGTTAATTGTATCATCTATATTCAATTAGCTTTAATGGAGTGCATATATAGCAGTGGTGTCCATTGTGCATATCCTCTTTCTTATGGGGAAATGCAGTAAAAGCTATTATTTTGATGTCCTGATAAATTATGTTCTATATTATGTTACATTAACATAATGCATGACTAATGCTCCATGTACACATGAGCTGTGGCAGCATTTCTGAATTTTAATAAATCTGGCTAATGTCCACTGCATTTCATGATTAATTCTAATTAAAACTACTTTTTCTTAATATACATTGCTATATTTGCCTAAATGTTCAACTGTCACTGGCATTTCCCAACCACAAAGTTTTTATTGCTAAAAGAATCTTGTCTTCTGAAAATTATTTTATTCCATTTGATGTCATTCACATGTACCAGGTGCTTATGTACAGCGCACAGTGACCACTTTTGGGCCTCAAAAATTCGTTCAATTTACATCTTGCTGTAGAGCATGATTCATGGATGTAAACTAGAATATAAATTAGGAGAATTATGTTGTAGTTGGGTTTCATCCTTTTCAGCGATCAAAAAACAACAAAATATACAAACGTACTGTATTTATTATTACTTACTGTATTTAACAAACAAAAAATAATCATATTGCCACCTTGCTAATGAAAAAACCTACATTACATAATCTGACTAATATCTCCTGTCTGATCTCATGCACTCATTAAAAAAAATGACTGAATCCTCTAAATGCTACCATTTATGGCTATGAATATATATGTGTGGTAGCAAGTACTGTATTGTAGCAAGTACTGGTCAAATAATTGGACAACTCAACACAGAAAACTGTATGAAGAGAACATATTTTGACTTTGGTTTATTTGTTGTCACAAATAGGCTTAGTTCAAGTGACATTGAAGGCTGCACATTGTTCCAAAGGCATTTCATAATAGTTACATAATAGATTAACATTGTGGATTTGTTTGGGAAAAAAAAGACATATAGGCATACCCCGCATTAACGTACGCAATGAGACCGGAGCATGTATGTAAAGAGAAAATGTACTTAAAGTGAAGCACTCCCTTTTTTCCACTGATCGATGCATGTACTGTACTGCAATCGTCATATACGTGCATAACTGATGTAAATAACGCGTTTGTAACAGACACGATAGTCTCCCCGCTTACGCACAGCTTCGGTACAGGTAGGGGGCTGTTATTGCTGTTCAGGACGTGCTGACAGGCGCATGCGCGAGCTGCCATTTGCCTATTGGGCGATATGTCCTTACTCGTGAGTGTACTTAAAGTGTGTGTCCTTAAACAGGGTATGCCTGTATTCATTGAGTTCAACCTTTGTTACATTCTAATTGACATGATTCTCATCCTATGTTTATACTGTAGTTCTAGTTCTAATTATCCAGTTGAACGCAATAAAAACCCCAGTGGCCAACATTTGTCTTATGAGAGGAAAAAATGTATTTCATCAATCAGATTTCTCCTTGAATTAATTATGTTATGATGTTTTCATTTATTTTTCATATCCCTGTATACCTTGCCTTTCTTTAAAAAAAAAAGTTTCTTTTCTAAAGGAGTAAAGGGATAAACGTTTCTTGACAATATCTACTGTACAGTATATACTTCAGTCTGCATGGGTATTTAATTGCCTTTTATAATTGCACTTACAATACATTAAATAACCCTTTCTGTACCTGCTTGTGAAATTTAATTTCTTCTCATCTCATTTCTACTGTTACTGGAATGAAACGTTGTTCTCTTGAAAGTTCCAAGTATAATTATATTGCTCTTAAAGCTTTTGTGTGCAAAATCAGAACCTGGCATAAGCTTCGATTCCAAAAAAAAATCAAACTCGTAAGATTTTTAGATCCCAAACCCCCAATTTATTGAGAACCTATACCAGAACACCACACCAGGTGCCCATCTCTACATCAGAGATAAAACTTGGGGTGTTTCTTGCCAAATATTTTTTAATTATTTAACATTTTTCATCAATTAAACTATTTTAGTTTCCAAATTCTTTTTATTATTTTAGACATAGTTTAAGATTTTTTTTAATGCTTTATTTTTCTACTTTAAAATGTCCACATTTATTTGGCCTTTTTTCCATAATTTGGTAAAAGTTCTTAAACAAACAAACTGAGTTTTGGCAAAACCAAAACACATTTTTTTTTAGTACCAAAGCACAAGGGAAAATGCTTATCTTTAGTTATTAAAAACCTACTGTATGAAAAAGCATGAATGTGGCGCAAAATGTGTCAGGTCATATGGATGACATCATTGCGACATCCACGACATCTTGCGACGTTCAAGAAGGTGATTTTTTTTGTTAATGAACGCCTGATAATTTTATATACAGTAGGCCAGTGTTATACTGCATAGTCCAGCTTTACTTAACTAATTGTGAGGATAGAGCGCAGGTTCCGCCCCATCAAGCTGCAGTCGCCTGATTGGTTCTGGATTCTCTCCTGCCTGCAGGAGTAATCCTGCGTCTGATTAGTTGATCCTACTATTTAAGCTCTGACTCTTCCACCAGGAAGTTGGCTGAGAATAAACTTCTTGTGATGTCGTGCTGGTTGCAAGCACTCTGCCTTTGCCTTGCCTGGTTCTGCTTTTGACTCCACTGACTTCAACTACCCTTGACCTGCCTAGTGACCCCTATCATCCATACTTCTCCAGTCCTCAACCACAGCCAGTGCCCCTTACGATCCATACCTCTCCAATCCTGAACTTTGGCTAGTTACCCCTAAGATCTGCACCACTCCAACCATGACCCAGCTACATGACAACAAACCTGCACACCAGACACGGTCTCGGGGCTTCAGGTCGGTATTTCCAAATCCCCACTTTGGCATTGCGGTTGTGTCCTTTTTTTGGCAAACACCTGTTACAGTATGCCCACACAAACATGGACCCCTCTGAGGTGGATCGAGTTCTGACCTTGAACGCCAACCGGTTCAAAATACTGGAACAGTACCTTGCTCAAAATGAAAAATGAATGGCTCACATCTAGCCATGGTACAATCCGCTACACCTAACCGCTATCGTGGAGACCCCTTTTTCTGTCAGGGGTTCCTAAACCAGTATTTTAGTAAGTTTGAACTGGCACCTTCCCGCTTTGTGTCTCAGCGATCAAAATTGGAATATATTATGTCACTGTTAACCAATGAAGCTTTGGCTTGCGTATCACTATCTGGGAGCGAAGACCAGACCTCACGCGTAACATCTTTATTCACACAGCATCTCTATAGGGTCTTTGACACTCCAGGATGCCAGGTAACGGCTTCTTCTTCCCTCTTGCATATCTCTCAAGGCAGTCGATTGTTGGCCCTTATGCAGTCGAGTTCTGGACTTTCGCCACAGGGACCGGATATAATAATGAAGCACTGATCACGGTATTCTGGCAAGGCCTTGCCGAAAATATCAAGGACAAACTCTCTGAGCTGGAACAACCTGCAGAATTAGAGGATCTCATCACTCTACTCATCCGCATGGATTAACGTCTACAGAAACGGAGAGCCCAGCGCAGAGGAGGCATTTGATCTTTGCACCCTTGTTCTACGCCTTCCTTTCCCAACAACTTCCTGGATCCTGAGGGCTGTTCCACCCAGGGGTTGCTCCTATTCACTGTCCCTTCCAGAGACCCACGCCATGAAGGAGTACATTCAGGAGAAACTTCAGAGGGGCTTCATCCGGAAGTCATCTTCTCCTGCCATGGGCCGTTTTTTTTCTTTGTAAAGAAAATGGATGATTAACTACAGCCATGCATCGACTACCGGGGTTTGAACAAGATCACTGTAAAAAAATGGTGTCCATTTCCCCTTATCTCTGAAGTGTTCGATCGGTTGCCGGGATCATCCATTTTAACAAAACTGGATTTTCATGGAGGCTACAACTTGGTCCGGATTCACCAGGGCGACGAGTGGAAAACGGCATTCAATACTTGTGAAGAACACTATGAGTACCGTGTCATGCCGCTCGGACTGTTTAATGCTCTGGCAGTATTCGACAGGTTCGTTTCTGGACCAATACGTTAACATGTATCTGGATGACATCCTGATTTTCTCCAAATCAGTACAGGAACACCCTGGTCAGGTGAAGCATGTCCTGAGACGCCTAAGGGAGAATCACCTATTTGGGAAACTTGAAAATGTCAGTTTGACCAGTTCTTCACTTCCTACTTGGGTTACATAATTTCGGCTACTGGTTTGGCTATGGACCCAGCTAATGTAAAGGCCATTCAGGAGTGGCCACATCCCACCGGCTTGAAGGCCATTCAGTGATTCCTGGGTTTTGCAAGCTACTATCGTCGGTTCATACAGTACTTTTCTTCAGTCCTGGCTCCTATATCGGCATTGACCGGAAAAGGTGTTGATCATTCGCAGTGGCCTGCTAAGACTTTAATAGCTTTCGAGAATCTAAAAAAGGCATTTGAATTGGCCCCAGTCTTAGTGAACCCGGATCCTGCTCTACCCTTCACCCTGAAAGTGGATGTGTCTGATGTTGGGGCAGGGGCTGAGCTTTCCCAACGGAAAGACGAGAAGGCGAAAACACATCCTCGTGCATACTTTTCCAAGAAGGTCTCAGTGGCAAAACACAACTATGATGTTGTAAAACGGGAGCTCTTGGCAATTAAAATGGTGCTACAAAAATGGAGACACCTTCTGGAGAGTACTGAAAACCCGGTTACTATTCTTACCGACCATAAGAATCGTATGTACATCGAGGGCGCAAGTCGTCTGGGTTCTCAGTAAGCAAGGTGGTTACTGTTTTTTTTCACATTTTAATTTCATTATCTCTTACACCCTCACCTCTAAAAATGTCAAAGCCGATGCTCTATTCCGTCACATCCTGATGTACAGTGCAGAGGATCACGAAGAGCCGATTTTACCTGCCTCATGCTCAATTTCTGCCGCCAGCTTTAACATCTTGGAGTACATCGTTAAAGCAGAGCCCCAGATTCCAGTGGGTCTCGACGTCCCTGAGGGTCGTCTCTCTGTACCCACGTCTTTTCTACGTAAGGTCCTGGAATGGGGTCATAGCTCCAAGAGCGCCTGTCATCCTGGAGAGAGGAGGACAGCAGATCCGGAAAGATGTGAGGACATTCGTGGCCACTTGTCCTGTCTGCGATCAGATCAAAATGCATAGGAGTCACCATACAGGTCTGTTACAGCCTCTCCCGATTCTGGACCATCCGTGTATCCATATATCTATGGATTTCATAAAAAAGGGCTCATTTAATCCCTTTGAGGGGCTTGTCCAACGCCTCCACCTTGTCTGAGGTGTTCATCAGGGAGATCTTCTGACTTCATGGGGCACCACAGTTCATGGTATCAGATCATGGATAACAATTCATATTGAAGTTCTGGTGGGCCTTTTGCCAGCAACTCCAGACTTCATTGCATTTTTCATCCACCTGTCAACCCCAGTCGAACAGAGCAGACAAACCAGTCACTCGAGGGGTATATCTGCTGTTTTGTATCTGAGAATCAGGATGACTGGGTGGAGCTATTGCCATGGGTGGAATTCTCCAACAACAATTTACAGAGTGAGTCATCGCACTAATCATCATTCTTCTCTAACTATGGGTTTCCCCCCTCAGTACTTCCTTCGCCAATGGCTGCGTCCTAGTGGTGGATAAACATATACAGCAACTATAGGAGTTATGGGGGAAAATACAGGAGAACGTCAGAGAGCAGTGACCACCCAGAAAAGGCAAGCAGATAGACTACCCCTGTATACAACCTTGGAGACATGGTGTGGCTCTAAACGAAAAACATCAAGATAAAGGCTCCAACTGCGAAACTGTTGCCAAAATTTATCGACCCTCTTCCGATCATTGAAAGAGTCAACTTGGTGGATTTCCGGCTATGCCAACCACCCACCATGAAAATTCCGACCGTCATTCATGTCTCTGTCCTAAAGCCATTTGTACAGTATCCATCTGGCTCCACTCACGTGGCTCCTCCTCCACCTCTCCTAGTGGATGGACAAGAGGAGTTCGAGGTCCAGTCTATCCTCGACTCCAGGAGGTCAGGAGAGGGTATTCAGTATCTTGTAAATTGGAAGGGATTTGGTCTGGAGGAATGGTCCTGGATTCTCCAGGATCAACTCCATGCTCCCTGTCTGGTCCAGGTCTTCAACCAGAAAAATCCGGCCAAGCCATTACCTGGCGTTCCTTACTTCTCCAACCTAGACCTGGATACCCACAACTACGAATCTGCATTCCGGACGCGACTTCACGGCTTTAGGTCATTGTTTCTATATCCCCACCTCGGCCTCGTGGTTCCGTCTAGTTTGTGGTGAGCACTCGGTACAGTATGCTCAGCCCCACAAACATGGATACCTCTGACGTGGGTCAAGTTCTTGCCCTGCACGCCAACATGTTCGTCAAACTGCAACAGAAAAACTAACGCATGGATCAGATCGAGGCTGCGGTACAATCTACCGCAGACCAGATACAGCATGACACGTTCAATCCTGCCCCTCTAGCATACATACTTATACTTCTTGATAAAGGACATCTGTCTGAAACACGTAGGAGTGGTGTACCTCCATTTTTTATGCTTTTTCCAACCAATAAATAATTATTTTGCTAAGACCTGCTCTTCTGTTTGCTGTGCGCTGCACACAAAACCCGTTTGGATATCTCTGGATCTGGACACGGCTGCATGCATAGGAGAGTTCCTGGGGACAACAGTGAGTATACTTATATTTACCCACGTATCATCCCAATGAGGAGGGGAAGGGTATAGCATTACCTACCCCTCATCTTCAGGGAGAAAAAGAGCCCCCTGCATGGGTGTAAGACTGTTACTGAAACAATGCAAAAGTTTATTACTAAGAGTTCCCAGTGCTTGTTCTCCCTTTTATCACTGATTATCACTATGAAGATAGGACCAAACACTTGAGCACCACCCATTCTCTCTATATACTGATCCTCTAGCAGCGGCTGTCCCGGAATCAATTTCTACCCATGCAGCCTCTGAACCTCGACTCCCTACACCTAATCGATACAACGGAGACCCCCTCGGCTGTCGTGGGTTCCTAAACCAATGTTTTATTCAAATTGAACGTACCTCTTCTCGTTTTGTCTCTCAGCGTTCAAAAGTCGCATATATCATGTCTCTTTTAACTGACTATGCCTTGGCATGAGCATCTCCTATCTGGGTGGAGCAAAGATCGGAACTCACATAGCTGTCTTCACAAAGGAGCTCCGAAGGGTCTTCAACACTCCAGGACGTCAGGTATATATTGAATATATTCCAAGGAGGTCGAATGGTGGCCCATTACGTAGTTGAATTATGGACTCTTGCTGCAGAGACCGGATGGAACGATGAAGTACTAGTAGCAGTATTTTTAGCACTGGTAGCAGATGAACTCGCCGTACTGGAACATCCTGCAGATTTAATGGATCTCAACGCTCTATGCATCCACATGGATCAGCGTCTACAAGAAAGAAGAGCCAAGAGCGCCCAGCGCAGAGGAGGTATACATTATTTTCCTACTCTTTCAGCAGCTCCCGTTACCGACAATTCCCCAGACCCAGAGGAGGCAATGCAGCTTGGTGGTAACAGGCTATTGGCCTGCGAGAATCAGCGCAGATGCAGTTGCGCCCTCTTTATGTATCGCGGTATCGCCATACATCAGGCTCTACTTTGTCCCAATAAATCAGGAAATGCAAAATTCCAGTGAGATCCGGGAGACACACTGGGAGTATTACAACCTTCTCGTTCTCGCTGAGCAACTAGGTTACTTCTGTCAATCAAGTTAATGGGGAATTCTTTTGCGGTCAAGAGTAGAGCATTTCTGGACTACGGGTCAGGCTGTAACTTCATTGACCAGGGTTTTGCAGAAAATACATCAAATCCTGCTGGTACAGAAATAATCCCCTGTAGGACTAGAGGGGATTGATGACAGACTACTACAGCCAGCGTTCATTTCCATAGAGTTGGCGCTGTTGCGGTTGGAGACAGATACAGATCATATGGAAGAGATTAGTTTAGACTTTATCCACTCTCCCACTGTTGACGTAATTCTAGGATTTCCATGGCTGCAACGTCATAATCCACTTGTGGATCGGACAGAATCCCAACTCATCCATCAGAGTCCTCGATGTCTGGAGAAATGTTCCATAGCATTGCACTCTGCCTAAAATTTATTTACGGCCGGAGGTAAATTCTGACCTACCCACTATCTACTGCACCTTCTGGGATGTATTCAGCAAGGCCAAGTATGAGGAATGGTCATGTCTGTCACGTGAGACCAGGCAATTACACCTTTAAACCGGGATCATTCATTGAGCAAAACCAAGTAGTAAATCAAATTGTTCCTAGGTTGGTGGGAGGACAAGACCGTCTGGTCCAATAATAGCTGTGGCGCGAACCTCGTACTATACCGTCGCTATGTAGATGCTATCATTATCATCTGGAAAGGGGACCAGAATTCACTCAGAATATTTTTAGAGGGACTTAATATCAATAATTTTAATTTGAAATTTACTCATAATATCAGCCAAACTAGTGTGGAGTTTCTGGACTTACAGATTTTTAATTGATGAGAATATAATTCATACGAAAACGTATTTTAAAACAGTTAACTGTAACAACTACATCAGTGCTACCAGCTTTCACAAGAAAACCTGGTTAGACAATGTATCCTATGGGGAATTTAGACGTTTAAAACAGAATTGCACAAGGAAGGAAGATTACGAATCACAAATAGAGCCAATGAGGCAAAATTTGTTGAGAAAAAATACCAGAACAAAAAAATAAGTTGTGCAATCCAAAAAGTGAATAGTCTAGATAGATCAAAAATGTTGGAATACAAAACTAACACACAAGAAAATACAAGCGGAAGCAATTCAAGAATTCCCTTTATAACTAAGTTCAGCACACAATCTAATGATATTAGAGGAATTCTTAACAAACATTGGCATGTGTTACAAAAACAGTGGAGATGGGAAATGAATCCCCAATAGGTGCTTCCAATATCCGGAGTCTGATAGCAATGTACAGTAGCGGCAGCTTTTATTCGAACAAATCACCGGCTTTTACCTGGCATGTTCCTGGAATGCAACGCTGTTCACCCGGAGCATGCCGCGCTCCCAGCCAGGCGCATGCCCGGCTGACGCGCGGTTGATGAGTTAATTGATAATGGTTCAGGATTTACTAGGCTGCAATGCTTCGTGTGTCCGCCAGATGGCATAAATTCATGAATTGTAATGCAGTATATATATATATACTGTATAACAACAACCCGAATAACCCCTAACATACACATACAGTACTGTATATGCACATCAATGATACTATAGGCCGGCGGGGGCGAGATGTGTTTGCAGCAGAGAGAGATCCGCTGCTCTCTCTGCGCAAACATCGGCACATTAAAAATTATTTGAAATACATTTTTATTCATAGTGTAGATGTGCAGGGGGTCTCCGGAGCTGAACCGCGTTGGTTTCAGGTCCGGGGACCCCCTGCTTCCCGAGATACAGGCCCCTTTATGATNNNNTATGAATGCCGGTATCCCTCTGAATTTAAAGGTCCCGATCACGTGACCGCGGCATGTAAACAAAGCAGAGGGATATCCGGCACCCTAGAGGGGCTGTATCTCGGGAGCAGGGGGTCCCCGGACCTAAAACCAAACGTTTCTGACTCCGGAGACCTCTGTCACATGTACAGTTATAAAAAAACACATATATAAATAAACACTCGTTCTTTACCTTAGCGGCTATGTGCTATGGTAACGGAAGCAGCATTTCTGTATTTTAATAAATGTACAGTGAGCAGGGGGTTCCCTGAGCAGAAATTAATGCTCAGGGGACCCCCTGCTCCCTGCACAATATTATTAAAAAATACAAGAAATGCTGCTTCATTACCATAGCTGATAGGCTAAGGCAATGAAGGGGTTAACCCACCGTTGCCCGCTTTATTGTGGGTAGCGGGGTGGGGCGAAGGGGGGTATTTGGCCCTTGGTTTGAGTTTAGGACTTGCGAGGGGGTTGGGGTGCACTAACCCCTTCACGGCCGTAGCAGTAAGCAAGTATACCGCAACGGTCAGAAGGGGTTAAACCCTCCCGCTACCCCCCCCGCAGGCCCTAAGCAACCACCATTGGGCTAATACCCTTCACCCACCCACGCTACCAAATAAAAAAATTCACCCACAGCAGCCCCCAAAAATAAATAAATAAATCTAAATAAATAATAAATACATGAATTAAATAAATACATTTAAAATATTTTATTCATAGGTAGATGTGCAGGGGGTCTCCGGAGCTGAACCGCGTTGGTTTCAGGTCAGGGACCCCCTGTCCCCGAGATAGAGACCCCTTTATGAGGTGCGGTATCCCTCTGCATTTAAGGTCCGATCAGTGACGGCGGCATGTCAAACAAAGCAGATTGATACCGGCACCCCCTAAAGGGGCCTGTATCTCAGGGAGCAGGGGGTCCCCGGACCTAAAACCACAGCGGTCAGCTCCGGAGACCCTTGCACATCTACAGTATGAATAAATGGTATTTTAAATGTATTTATTTATATTCATGTTTATATTTATTTATTTAGTAGATTTATTTATTAATTGTGTGCTGCTGTGTGTGAATTTTTTTTATTGTGGGTAGCGGGGTGGGTGAAGGGGGTATTAGCCCCAACGTTGGTTGTGTTAGGGCTTGTGGGGGGGGTGAGCGGGTGCACTTAACACCTTCATGACGTAGCGGTATTAAAGCTACGGTCGTGAAAGGGTTTTAGTGCACACCGCAACCCCCCGCAAGTTCCTAAACTCACACCAAGGGCCAAATACAAACGTAAAATAAAAAACAATTAAATAAAAAAAAAGCCAAAAATAATAATTAAATAAATAAATAAATAAATACTGAAGATTAAAAAAACATATATATATATATATATAATTATATAGATATATTATATATATATATATATATATACTATATATAATATATATAAATAGATATATATATATAATAATTATATACACACACATGATGAACAACATATCAAATAAATGTAGAAGGGTTATCAAAATCATACTGTAAGTACAAATAACACTTCTCCATACAGACACACTACATTACAATGAATTCCTTAATAATCCTAACTGATCTTACAGTCTAATCAATCAAATGCCAATGAAACCTCACATTCCAATCAATACATTGCATTTACATTGTATAAATGATGCATACACAATCTATGCACCATATACATTCTGCAAATGAATGTTAACAATATCATTGCAAGCAAAATACAAACATTCCAAACAAGTCAACTATTAACCAATCAGTAAAACAAAAATCAATTAGCAATCATTATTTACATGCCTAAACAATTGGCAGTCCATCCCGAACAATGAAACAATTAACTAATTCACGCCTGGAGCAGAAAAATTTAGCATGTGAAAAAATATAAGTACCAACCAGAATACAAACTTTTAAAACAAGGCTAGCCCTGACCTTCTCAAACACCACAATACAATATCAACAATTACATCTATCTAATTTTAATATTTTTTAACTCCACAATAAGCATAGCAGCATAGACAAATTAATTTAAAACACATAAATCAAGCTTAAAAACAACATAATTTCTTACCCGATTTATATATCTCTCTAGACATATATACATATATACATACAGTGGCAAGAAAATGATATACCACAAAAAAAATACACATGTTAAAAAAAGCTTTTAAAAAAATTACAAGTAAATAAAAAACATTTCTTTAGTTCACTTACCATTACTTGGCCTATATTATGATGATATAACATACAGGGTAAGAAATGATGTTGTTTTAAAAGCTTGATGATGTGTTTTAAATTAATTTGTCTATGCTGCTATGCTTTATTGTGAGTTTAAAGTATTTTAAATTAGATAGATGTAATGGTGATATTGTATTGTGTGTTTGAGGGGAGGTCAGGGCTGACTTGGTTTTAAAGTTTGTATTCTGGTTGGTACTTATATTTTTTCACATGCTAAATTTTTCTGCTCCAGGCGTGAATTAGTTAATTGTTTCATTGTTGGGATGGACTGTCAATTGTTTAGGGAGAAATAATGATTGCTAATTGATTTTTGTTTACTTGATTGGTTAAAATAGTTACTTGTTTGGAAGTGTTTGTATTGCTTGCAATGATATTGTTAACATTCATTTGCAGAAGTAATGGTGCATAGATTTATGCATCATTTATACAATGTAAATGCAAGTATTGATTGGAATGCGAGGTGTTTCATTGGCAATTGAGATTTAATTGTAAGATCAGTTAGGATTAGTAAAGGAATTCATGTGTATGTAGTGTGTCTGTATGGAGAGGGTTATTTGTAGGACAGTATGGTTTGATAACCCGTTCAACATTTATGTTGTATTGGTTCATCATGGGGTGTATATACTGTATATAGAGAGTATATATCTTCTCTCTCGTCTCTCTTGTTTTTATATAGATAGCTATATATGATAATGATATAAAATATAAATATAATAGATATATAATATATATATTTATATATTAATTAGCTATATATAATATATTATATATAATATATATATATATATATATATATATTTCTACTGTTATTATAGTTGCACTGAGAAGCACTGTACAATTCATGGGTGTGAAAGTGGGTATTGAGCCAGTGTGGCTTAACCCTTAATTACCTTGCAGTTATTATCTGATAAGGTAATTGCAATGTATTGGCTTTGATTGGCTAATGTATTTTGTGGGCAAGACAAGGTGTTGCTGCGATGGACACTTCGTAATTGATGAGTCAGTAGTACTTTATTTATTTTATATGCTAGTTAATGTTTTTAATAATGGGCAATTCATCTATATCCATATCTGGATAATAGTTATTTTGCACATTATTTACTGTAGGTGTTGGGGGGGGGGGAGGGTGTTGTAGTATGAAGTATAGGCCAGGTTTATTTTTTTTACATTAGGTGTTTGTTCGGGTTTGCGTGGTGGGACCTCTGGAGACCCACTGGGGTATCCCAAGGGTATCAGGCTGGTGGTTCCACTGGGTGAACATGCGGGATGAAGCAGTGGCCTCACATCTGCGGGGGCTCCCGCGGACCCATAGTTGCGGGGATGAAGCTGTGTGTCCCACTTCTGTGGGGGCACCGCCGACCGTAGGATGCGGGGATGATATGTGTGGCACTATCTGTGGGGGCACCGCGGACCCATAGTGAGACTCGTGAGTTCCCCAGACCCCGGGGAACCACCCGAGGCCGCCGCAGACACTGTGGGTCTGACCCGGGGCTCCCAGAAATCATGGGACACCGTGTGGACCCAATGTGGCCCACAGTGGACCCAAAGGGGACCACCTGGGGGCATGGGCGGGGGTCCACCAGCAGGCCTCAGAACCTGTTTAAAAAGAGCTGCTAGTACCCTGTAGGTCTGTTCAGGTGCCCCCGCCAGCCCACCGGGGACACGCGTGGGGCTGCGTTATGAACCCTGTATGTTAAAAGGATAAATCTTGTATTTATAGGGGGCACGGGGGTAGGTAATTGTATTTATTGTGGGTCACTATTGTTTTTATTGTGGGTACTGGGGATGGGGGGGGGGTGTTTCCCCACCGTTAGGGTGGGTAGGCCTCCCTTGTGTGGTACTGGGTAAGGGTGATTAGGCCTCACAGGGTGGGGGTTAGTGTGGGAGGGTATGTAGGCATCCGAGTGGTGGGTAACCCTTAATGACTGTAGCGGTTATAATCCGCTATGGTGATTAAGGGGTTAGGGGGACTTACTTGTATGTTTTAATTTTTGTCTGTGTTTTGCAGCAGTGGAGGGGCCAATGCAGGTGGGTAGTGGGTAGTGGGTGTGGGTGATGGTTAGTTCAAGGGATCCCACTCCCCTCCCCAACATTACATACAGTACACTGCTCTCACAGAAACACAGGCAGGGGATTTAACGACACATGGGGGAGGGGGGTTTACACAGATTAGTCAAAGCAGGGAATCTTAGCAGACACAATAGGGGGGAGGGTTTTTACTAGGTTACAGTCAAGGCAGGGAAGTAACCACACACAATAAGGGGAGGGGGTTTTTTACATAGATTAGTCAAGGCAGGGAAGGTTTAACCACACACAATAGGGGAGGGGGTGCGTTACAACAGATTACATTCAAGGCAGGGAGTTTAAACCACACAAATTAAAATATGTATTTAAGGTGTATTTATTGTTTATTCTGCCTTAAACCCTTCATGTGCCTTAGCGGCTATCAGCTATGGTAAGGAAGCAGCATTCTGTATTTTAATAAATATGCAGGAGCAGGGGGTTCCCCTGAGCATTAATTTCTGGCTCAGGGAACCCCCTGCTCACTGTACAATATTATTAAAAATACAGAATGTGCTCATTACATAGCACATAGCCGCAAAGGTAAAGAACGATCTCTTATTGCTGTGTGTGTTTTAGTTCATATGTAGATGTGAAGAGGGTCTCCGGAGCAGAAACATTTTGGTTTTTTATATGTCCTGGGACCCCCTGCTCCCCGAATACAGCGCCCCGTGCTAGGGGGTGAGTGATCTAAGAATCCTCCCTCGCATTGGTTTACAGGCACTGCAAGGTCACGTGAGGGGTGGGCCCCGCCCTGCTGGGAGGCCTTGCAGCTGATGGGGTTGCTTGTTAGGGGGCGGTACCTCGGGGGGTGGTGAGACTTAAATGCAGGAGGGGAACCGGCAACCTCATAAAGGGGGGAGTATCTCGGGGAGCAGGGGGTCCCGACCTGAAACCAAATGTGGTTCAGCTCGGAGACCCCCCGCACATACTACCACTATGAATAAAAATGTATTTTAAATTATTTGATTTATATTCATTTTATTTTATTTATTTATTTAATTTATATTTTCTTTTTTTGGGCGGCTGCTGTGTGTGTGAGTTTTTTTTCATTGTGGGTGTCGGGGGGTGGGAAGGGGGCATTAGACCCAACGATGGTTGTTTAGGGTAGCGGGGGGGTAGCGGTGAGGGGTTAACCCCTTCATGACCGTGCGGTAGTTAACGCTACAGCAGTTGGAAGGCTTTAAGTGCACCCGCCAACCCCCCCGCAAGTCCTAACTCACACCAAGTGGCCAAATTACCCCCCAACCCACCCCCATACCCACAATCCAGCGCGGGGACCATGGTGGGTTAACCCCTTCATGGGCATTAGCGGCTATCAGCTATGGTAATGAAGCAGCATTTCTGTATTTTTAATAATATGGACGGAGCAGGGGGTCCCGCTGAGCATTAATTTGGCTCAGGAACCCCTGCTCACTGTACAATATTATTAAAAACAGAAATGCTTGCTTCGTTACCATAGCACATAGCCGCTAAGGTAAGGAACGAGTGTTTATTTATATATGTGTTTTATTTAAACTGTACATGTGCAGAGGGTTCCAGAGCAGAAACGTTTTGGTTTAGGTCCGGACCCCCTGCTTCCCGAGATACAGGCCCTTAGGGGGTGCCGGTATATCCCTCTGCTTTTTACATGCCGCTGTCACGTGATCGGGACCTTTAAAATTAGAGGGATACCGGCACCTCATAAAGGGGCGTGTATCTCGGGAAGCAGGGGGTCCCCAGACCTGAAACCACGACGGTTCAGCTCGGAGACCCCCTGCACATCTACACTATGAATAAAAATGTATTTTAAATAATTTTTAATGTGGCCGATGTTTGCGCAGAGAGAGCAGACGAGTTCTCTCTCTGCTGCAAACATCATCTCGCCAGGGGTGGCCTATAGTATCAGTGATGTGCATATGCCAGTACTGTAACAGGCGGCAAATTCAATAAAAATAATGAAATGTGTAAACATGAAAATAGTGTAGAGAAACTTAATGTTGTAATAACAATTTAGAACCACAACTCTATAATGGTGAATAATCACTAATGAATGGATTAATAAATTGATCTGCTACAATTAAAACCCAAATTTTCATTAAATGAACCATAATGAATAATAAATATTTTTTGTGAAAACATAATCATGTAACAGGATTATATATCCAAGTATATCAGTTTATTTTAAAGAAAGTGAATCAATTCCCATTCTGATTGAGCCAGATGGGTATAAATGTTTGTCTCATATAATATCCAGAAACACCCGCATGTTGATATGTTCAACACCTGTCTCACACCCGTGGTGGCATAGGAACATGTCTCAAATCAGCGACAAGAGAAGCCCCTGGATACCCCCTGTGGACAACCAACCAAAAATGCTAGCGACCAGAGATGAATGAGTTGCTTCTTTTTTTGATGGCCCCTCGGACATGTTCATAATCTAATTGTTAAAGACCTAATGTGATGGGCCTGCACGATATAAGTGTGGTTCCGAAACTACAATGAATAATATAAATGTTATAATACTCTTATAAAATTGATGAACGATGTAATCTAAATATTTATGGAGGTGGTCATTTTGAATCTATGTCAGTGACTTGGAGTCGTCATTTGACAACTCAACACAATGCCACCTTTGTGAAACCTCTCGGACGTTGCTAATACGTTATGATGGGTGTGATATAACACTACTTGGTGAAGAAAGCCAGTATGACTTTGCCTTTTTGAAACAAATGTGTGGTCCCTCACTCACATAGACTCGTAGCCGATCTTGATCATAAAAAAAGATAATTTAAGCGTGTTCCGCACATGACTTGTGGCACAATTCGTCGTGATGGAATCTCTCTGCCTGTTTGGATTGGTGTGTAAGAAAGAGAATGGGTCCGAGGTGAGCCGATGGCTTATTTTGAAAAACTAATCCACCTATAGCCTCGTTGTTTTGTCAATTTTATTTTGTTAGTCTCAATCTCAGAGATGGAAGAAGGTCTTGTCATCTTCATAGTTTATAACTTATCCAGGGAAGCTTCCTGAATGTGTGAATGTTCTGATAGAAAAACCCCCCTCTCCCTAAATCTTAACAACCCTACTCCCTAGGACTAGGTGGTGGTCTGTAAACAGATCTGGCATTCACAGTTTTTCCGAGAACCATGAGTCTTTTCAATCTCAAAAATGGCCATTTCAAGAATGCCGGGCATTTTCAAGCCTATAGTGATCTCTATTGGCATAGAAACGCATTGCGGAGAGTGGGCTTCCTGTACATGCGCGTTTGAAAAATACAAAAAAAGATCTTTTAAAATATAAAGTGTGCATACAACACTTAATCCAAATAACAAAGACGTTGAATATTGAAATCATAAGGCAAGTTAAATTGTTTGTGACATTAATGTTTAAAGTAACGTTAAAAAAACGATTTCGAAAGCAAAAACTGACCCCCATAACCAAATAAAAAGTAAATCATTCAATATCTCTTTATAGTATTCTATGTGTTGTCTATACAACTATAGCTATGAAGGGCACCGGGTATTAAAAGGTGGGACCCATAAGAGCAACCGCACGGACCCCAAAACAAGTGGCATATGAGGGGTGCAAAGAGGGAGCTCCCCATAGCCTGTCCCTTAAGCTGCAAATAAAAAAAAACTTGAGTCAAAACAAAAAATAATTGGTGTTAACAAAAGTGATGGCAAAACGAATACAATCAAAAAAGTGCAAAGGTGGGATGGGGCATGCCTACTAGATCATTTATGTGGCATATGCAGTACGTAAGTACACGGCCAAGGGCGAGGGGACAACACTTTATTCGAGTACGCTCATTCTGCAAGCCAAAAGGCGGAGAATGTCCCCCCGGCTTGCGAGCCGCTCATCCCTCAGCGGCCGCAATCACCGATGGCGCGGGCTCAGCACTCAACATCGGTCTGGTTCCTGTTGCCCGCCTGTGTACGTCTGTGCCCAGGGCTCCCCGAGGGAGCCCTGTTGTCACCGCGGATTTGAGGACGGCGCGGGACGTTCCCGGCACCCGGGGGACCCGGTAGGAGAGGGGGAGGAGGAAGCCCGATTGGCGCGGGCTCTCCTCGAGGCTTCGGCCGCGGCCCGGCACCCTGCCGGCGCACGCCAGGTACTCGCGGCCGAGAACGGGCAAAGTGCTCGAATAAACGCGGCCGCAGCAGAGTATTGTGTTGTAGGGGGTATAGGGGTGGTTGTTATCCAGTCTATACTGTATATATACAGTATATACGGCATTACAAGTCATGAATTTCTCGGCTTCAAAGACAACAGCTCGCAAAGCCCCCAATGCGTTTTTACCGGCATTCAGTATTGCAGCCAGCGGGGCATAATAATGCTTAAATCACAGCCGCAAAAATAACGGCAATACACCCCGGGAGAAAACGACACAAAACCGCAAATCACAGATATTACGAAAATTCACGGAGCTAGCCAAGTTTGTTTAAAATAAAGTTGGTCGTTACTGTAGCATAATAGCCAGGAGGGAAATATATCTTCAATAAGGGTAGGGTATATGTGCAGTATATAGGCTTAGATGCTCACTTGTAGCAATAGCGGGGATAACAATAAGGTTTGAGGAACCCCACAGTGAGTGTGTTGTAAGGAGCACTCAATGAAGAGAGCAAACCCCACACCAACTACTGGAGCAAGACACCTATATCCCTAGGCTTAGCAGAAAATCGCCAGTAAGTATATAAGTAGAGGCAACGTTTATTCAAACATTTGCTTGTAAACTAGCCGGGTTAGGTTATTCTGGGTAGTGCTGGGTAGGTGCTGGGTATGTTCTGGGCTAGTTTGAGGCACGTTTTTTTTAAGCATTTCTGCATTGACTAATGACCCATTAGGATTACACAGCAGGGATCCCTGCAGTCCAATAGTTTGAATGGGAAGCCAGGACCCCCGTGTAATCTGAAATAGGGCATTAATCAATGCCAGAAATGCTGGGGCTAGTTTAAGGAAAGTTATGGCATGTATTCAGCATGTACCTGGGGTTGTACCTGGTCTTTTTGGAATTGCACTGGTTTTGGTTAGAATACGAGTTGCCTCTACTGTACAAGCTGCATATTATTGAAAAGAGCATTTAATATGGTTGATTGCATGTCCTGGAAAAATGACAGCGTGCCTCCTTCCGGTAATGGTACATCGCAGTGGAGAGTAGTTAGAACAGAATGGTGGAGCACACTGCTGGAAAAAATGAAGGGATGAGGCTAATGGCAAGATTAAAAATGCTTATTTAGTGCATAGTTAGACAGAGTAGCAGAAAAAACAGGTTTCTCATACGGTTTCGCGCTTGTCAAAGCAACTTTGTCAAAGCATAACCAGAGTGTGAAGAAATCACACCTTATGGGATGTCTTGAATGAGGAAGTTGAATTCGCCGCCAAAACACCCCCCGGAATCAAGTGGTTAGGTGAAAAGCTACGGGTTGACTCAAGGTGAACACACCCCCAATCGACGCATGCAAAAAGGGTAATAAACATTGTTAAAACCTCATATAACCCATTTGCTGAGCCTCTAACCTGTCTGCCAGTTCTCTGTCACCGGAGCCTCCTTTCCAAAAAACCAAGATGGCGATCGGAGCCTAACAGCTACGGAAGCCCAAGGAGGCACAAATGTGCTCACTGTACAAAGTCGAACTTCAAAGCAAAAAAACTTTATCATTAAAAACAACAACACAAGACCAATCATAAGAAATAAATTAAAGAAATACATAAAGCTTTCATGAGGGATATCCTACAACGTGAAAAATGAAAACTAAACCATATTAAAATAACAAAAAATATCAAAGGCAAATATGACTTAGAATCATCACACTGAACCCTTTTAAAGTGAAAATACACAAAAATGTGTAATGATATACAAATATTAAATGTAATATAAATTTATACTAATTGTAATATATAATCAATGCATACACATTAAATTTATATAATTTTGAAACCAATCCGCGGGGGGTCCACGAACGCGAAAATTAAACAAATAGTAAAATAGATAATTATATAATAAAAGATAATCTATAGCATATACATAATAAATCCATACATATACGTTGTATTATAACTAATTGCGTGGAACCAAATCCCTAAATTCATAAAAATCATGAAATGTATAATATATAATGAAAAATTATTTATATCACATATATTGAATAGAACCACAAACTATATGGTGACATATACACTAATGAATGACTTAATAAATTGATCTGAAATCCCCAAATTTTCATTAAATGAACAATAATAATAATAAATATTGAAAAACATAATACATGTAACAGGATATATATCAAGATAATTTAAAGTATTTTAAAGAAAAGTGATCAATTCCCAATCTTGATTGATTCCAGATGGGTAAAGTTGTGTCCATACTAAATATCCAGAAACCATCTCACGCATGTTGGCATTGATTCAACCTGTCTCCACCCGTCGGTGGCATAGGAACATGCTCAACCGGCCGACAAGAGAAGCCCTGGATACCTCCCTTTGGACAACCAACAAAATGTCTAGCGGACAGGATGAATGATGTTGCTTTTTTTGATGGCCCTGACATGTTCCAATTCTAAGTTTAAAGAACCTAATGCGTCGGCGATTTTATAATGTTTTCCGAAACTACAATGAATTAATATAAAATGTTATAAACTGTATTACAATTGATGAAAGATGTAATCTAATATCTAATAGGTCATTTGATGCCATATGTCATATAGGAGTCGCATATTGACAATCACCACAATGGCCAATTGTGAAAGCCTCCGGCATGTTGCTAATCGTTGATTGATGGTGTGATAATAAACATACTTGGTTATAGAAAGCCAGCTAGTGGATTTGCCTTTTTGAACACAAAGTGGGTCCCTCACTCACCATAACTTCAGATCTGATCTAATTTAAGCGGTCCCAATGCTGGCCAAGTGTCTGAGGAATCTGCCTGTTTGGATTGTTGTGTATAAAAAAATGGTCCAGATTGACCTTTATTTGAAAAACAATCCACCTTTAGAATCTTTGTTGTACATTTTATTTTTTAGTCTCCCTCGAGAGAGTATGTCCTCTTCATAGTTTTAACTATATCCAAAGCTTACGGAATGTGTGAATGTTGATAACCCCTCTCCCTAAAAATCGTGAAAAAGATCTCTGGACTGATTTTCAAAAAGATTTCCTCCGTTTAGATAGAACATAGTCTTTGCAATCTCAAAAAATGGGCCTTTCAATATGCCCTTCTTCAATGGCCTATAGTGCTCTCTATATTGCCATAAGAAACACAGGAGAGTTGGGCTTCCTGTGTACATGCGGTTTGTTTGATCGTTTTATTGGTGCGACAACAAATTAAATCCAAATAAACAAAGAAAGGGAATATTGAATCATAAGTGAAAGTTAAATGTGATCATAATGTTTTAAAGTGTTTTAAAAAAAGATTCGAAACGAAAAAAGTCCCCATCCCAAATAAAAAGTAAATCATCAATATCATCTCTTATAGTATTAATGTGATGTGTCTAAAACTATTAGAAGCACCGTGATATAAAGTGGATACCCATAACCCCATAAACAAGTTGGCATATGAGGGGTGCAAAAGAAAGGACGTCCCATAGCCGTTGCCCTAAGCTGTAAAATAAAAATGTGAGTCAAAACAAATAATTGTGTGTAACAAAAGTGATGGCATCAATCAAAAAAGAAAAAGTGCAAAGTGTAGTGGGTAAATCTAGTTGTTAGTGAGGCTGTGTTTATACAGGACAGGAACGACAAGTGATTAGACCCAATCCCATTTGATCTTTTGCTTTGTGGCGGGTACTACACCCTTATCCAAGGTTTTAATCTGTCAGCTATTTAAAGGTCTCAGTCCTGTGTACATTAAAACATGGAAGAAGTGCGCAAGCGAAGAAAACGTGGGCAGTTTGTGAGAGTTATGTGGACTAAGCAGAGTTACCCCAGGAGTAGTGCTCGAGGTAACAGAAGTAGGAGAAGGGGTTTTGGCATTTTGACACGCCCCAGGTATCCTATTTCGGGCCAACGAGTGGCAGACAGCGTTTGGAGGAGCCTGAGACCACCCCTCGGTGAAGCACATCGGTTTTGCGAGCTAGGGACAGTGTTGGAGCAACTCCTGGAGGCACGCATCCATCAGATGCCGCGGCCGTTATCACTCACCCATACACCCCTGTCTGTTATTAACGAAGCCTGTATGTAAGTAGGTATTCCGGTTATTACCACCGGATTTTTTTCGTAATCTTAGCAACTGTTTCATTTATATTTTTGTGTATTAAAATAACTCTTGTAATTTGTCAGCCTTGTTGGGTTTGTCAGTATGGTCTTGTCCTGTTGTCTTATGTGTTTATACTGTAGCATTGTTGCACTAGATTTTTTCTCTCTTTTCTCTCTCTTTGCCATCACCATGCTTCTTGTAACCTCGTGCTGGGGAGCGTGATGATGGAAGTGCAGATGGACATTTATGGACAATCTTTACCATTGGACTGGACTTTTTTCCTAATGGGACTCTGTAGGTGCCGGGTTTGTATTTTGTATTGTGGTTTATTGCCACAAAATTGTTACATTTTAGTGGGGAAATGTTCTGGTATCTTCAGCTAAAAGGCTTCTCTAAAAGGACGCTACAGTAAAAAGGAGCGATGACACAGTCAGACCATATTTTTCAGGAACTGTATCTTCTGCTTCTTTGGGGGGGGGTGGGGGGGCGGAAGGAGGACAAAATCATGCATGGCTTCGGGTACACACATTTTTACAATCGGAATTACAGTAGATGTTACTAGGTTTTGGGAGATTGGGGGCAAGGGAACTTGGCATGCATGGATTGGAGCAATGTTGTCTTACCTGGCTAGTAGGTTTTCTACACCAAAGAGGGTTTTTCCTATGTGTTATCTTTCTACGCTCCAGAAATGCAAATAGAAAATAAGCATTAAAATAAGGAAACTGTCTTTTTTTAGATTTAAAAAAAATAGGCGGCATGTATATTTTAAAATAAATGTTACCTTAGTAATTAGTATGTAGTCAAGCAGGTCGAAGGGACTTCCAGGGAAGAGCACTTGATGCCCTTGTATGCTCAAAGGGCCATTAATGCTGTCTCTGTGGGTTTTTCACAAGTTGACTGTTGTTAAAATTAAAATAGCGTGCATCTCCACTATTGTTTCTCCTTAATTGCGAGGACGACCCATTTGTATTTATTGCCTTAACTAATTTACATTTTGGTCTCAACTCGCTGTACATCTCAAAACTCGACGTGGTGTTTAAAAGATATCTGGCAATTTTGAGGTAGAACCACCATATTGATCTCTGTATTCTCATTGGCGCTCGGTGCAGGTCTCTCAGCATGATGTCTGGGACAAGTTCAATCTGGGACCAGTTTACGAATCCTGGGGTGTAGGAGCGGTGTAATTTCTGGCAGGCGGGTGAGGGTTAGATTGCTAAGAGGAGGCTCTCTCGTTGGTCTGCCACACGCAAGAAGAAAGCAGATTCATGCGTCCCGTTACGATAGAATTGGGGGTTGGTCCCATGGATGCAGATGGAAAATGCACAATAGAGTATCAAGTTATAAAAAGCGTGTTGCGAGAAATCAGTGTGTGGGAGGCTATTGAAATGTTTCACCTTTTAGCACTGCCTTATTGAATTGTTTGGGGGCATGGAAACGAGCTGTAGGTGTTATTAAAAGTGGGTTGTACTGACATGTAGAGCGACGGTTCCATTACATTATAAATACAATCATTCACTTTGTTGATCAAGGCATCATATATACAGGTACAGTTATATACAGGAAATTTCCTCTGTGCTTGATTTATTTTCCAGATCCAACGCTGGTTATTTACTTTGGGCATCTCAGTTTAGCAAAAAAACGCTATTCAGCTATCATTGCATAGTAAGACAAAAGTATTAAAGCGGAGTCCCCCGGTCACTGCAGAGCAAGTATTTGGTTTTCATTCTGTATTTGTTTTACTGGTTTTCTTTTGCAATTAGATTCGAGACTAATAACTACTGTACTAGTTAGACGGAAATAGTAAAAGGTAATTTTTTTTTCTACTTGCTGAATTTTGACTCTAAAGCGTGGGCATATTAAAAAGCATATTTTTGTTTAGTGATTTTTCTTTCATTTATTTTTGAATACTCTATACAAATATATGTATTTGTTTTCACTTATTTTAGCCCTAACAAATTTTCTCGATTTCGTTTAAACGATAGGGGACAGCAAGCGTCTGGGGAGGAAAATCAGCTAAGGATTAGCGCTGTGCAAGAAAAAGTCCAGACTATTCTAGAGAGAGTTCTACCAATATTTATCACACATCTGAGACCAGCATCAAGTTTCATGAGACGCCAATGCGGCATGGAGATCATGACGTGAAACGTAAGTGGCCTTTTCTGTAATAAGGTACTGCTGCCGCCAAGTTTATTCGAGCATTTGCCCGTTCTTGGCTGCAGCAGTAGCCTGGCGCGCGCCGAGGGTTGACGGGAGCGCGCAGAAGATAAGAAGCAGCGGAAGGCGCCCTCCGATCGGGCGCTCTCCCACCGCGCCTGTACGCCGGCCCCCGGAACCCCCTGCCGCCGTCCCCCACGTCGCGGGACACCAGGGCTCCCCGGGAGCCCTGGACGCGCCGTTTTGCAGGGAGGGAGCAGGGCTCCCGAAGACGAGTGGACGCGCGTCGGTTGAAACGCGGCACGCCAAGGGGCGGCACTAGCAAGCCGGGAAATCTCCGGCTTTGAGCGATCTGGCCGCACTGCGATGAAGATGTGTCGCCAGTGTACTAGATATTGCAATAGTATGCAGATGACACAATAGGGCTGATAATGTACGTAATACTGTGCAGTAGTTAGGACAGTACAGCTACTAAATGTTGATTACAGTACTGATACTTTAGGTAAAGCGGTTTGCCCTTGTACAGTCACTGTAAATTCTTCCTTTCTTACAGAAGTACCCTGATAAGGGAGGCCAAAAGATAAAAAAAAGTGACAAGCCACAGGATGGATCAAAAGTGGCGAGACGTTTGTCCAGGATGTCATATTTTCTGATGAGACATCGGTACTATTGAGAGATTGCCACTTTGCATTCTGCAAAAAAGGGCCGTTATCATGAAGCAAGCGGGGCCCAAAGCACCCGAATCTGAAGATGCAAGTGTGGGGGTGCAATCTTAGATGTAGACCAGGATGCATAATCATTTTTGAGGGTAAATAATGCACAGAGGGACACATGCTGTAGCCGTATGCACTGTAACAACTGTAGTGTATTCTGACCCAATATTCATATTTTCATAGTTTTCTTTTTTTGTGCCAGGAATCATGGATAAAAGTATTTTTATAGATCAAATTGTCACCGTTATTGCTCAATACATAGGCTGAATTCCCATTTGGGTTCACTGTTTTTTTCCAGGACAATGACCCTAAACATACCGTTTCATGGACTATGGTTCTTGCCAGTGGTAGTCCACTGGGTTAATATACATGGAGTAATGGGTCCAGGTCAGTAACTGTTTTAATGTTTTAAACAGTTTTATTCTGATCTGATTCAAATCAATCGCCATTTTTCCATTCCCTGCCAGATAACAGATTTGAACCCGATAGAATTGGTCTGGCAGCGATTAGGGTCATATAAGAAAGTTGTTAAAGCCGTCCAACAAAGAGGAATCAAGAAAAGGAATACTGAGTTCTTGGAACGACGTACTCTATACCAAAACATGCAAAATTATATTGACTGATTAGCAGCCGTTTGCCCATAATTTTAGAGTGTAATGGCAGGCAATCGGAATGTAGTAAGGTACTTATGTACGTAACTGTTGTAAGGTAAGGACAGTAAGTATAGTACAGGTAAGTATGGTACTGACAATAACTGTTAAAATATTAGCCTTATTATTAATGGTAATGTATTGAACGTTACTATTTATATCTGTGCTTATATCCACTTTTACAGTATGATATCTATAACAGTATGTGCATTATGGGTATAGAAATGTGTGTATTACTTATTATTTCTAATAATTAATTAAGTTTACCAGGTAATGTTAGTTATAGTTTATTCGTTTTGTCTTGCTTTGTCAGTCAAGGGCCTTCAATTCCCTAATCCTGCAGCACTGTTGTTATTCTGTCACAAGCAAGGAAGGCCACTACAGGGAAGGCGGGGGTGAGTCCAAGTGTATGTACTGTATGTGCATAATAACAGTCAATAGTGGTCCTAATCCCAATCTCTCAATGACAAAAGAAACCAAGGCCATTTCCGTCGATTGATTTGAATCAGCTAAACCCCCAGGGCGGGGAGGTGTGGAGTGGAGATCAAGGATTGTACTTTAGAAGGCATTTTCCTTGACTTTAAATTGACAGTGGTGTTAGTGTTTGCGTCCGTGGCTTGAGTGCTTTGGTGTGGGTGTGTTTGTGTTATGTTGTACTATGTTGTTTTTGTGTGTTTGTGTGGTGTTCGGGTGTTCGTTTTGTTGCTTGTTGAGTGTGTGATGTGTGGTGTGTTGAATGTTTGATGAATTGTTGGTGCTTTGTTGTGTTGATTTGTGGTTTTTTCTGACTGTTGATTGGTTTTTTTTTGAGTTTTTTGTGATGTGATGTGTGGTGTGGTATTCCGCAAGCCCTAAAAAAACACCGTTGGGGCTAATACCCCCTTCACCCACCCCCGCTACCCACAATAAAATAAACTCACACACAGCAGCCGCCAAAAAATAAATAAATAAATCTAAATAAATAAATGAATATAAATAAATACATTTGAAATACATTTTTATTCATAGTGTAGATGTGCAGGGGGTCTCCGGAGCTGAACCGCGTTGGTTTCAGGTCCGGGGACCCCCTGCTTCCCGAGATACAGCCCCGTTTATGAGGTGCCAGTATCCCTCTGCGTTTAAAGGTCCCGATCACGTGACTGCGGCCTGTAAACCAAGCAGAGGGATACCGGCACCCCCTAAAGGGGCCTGTATCTCGGGGAGCTTTAGGTCCCCGGACCTAAAACCAAAACGTTTCTGCTCCGGAGACCCTCTGCACATGTACAGTATAAATAAAATACACACATCAATAAAGAATCGTTCTTTACTATATATACTGTATATATAGTTGCATGATGAAGCCACTGTACAAATTCATGGGTGAAAGTTGGGTATTGAGCCAGTGTGGCTTAACCCCTTAATTACCTTTGCAGTTATTATCTGATAAGGTAATTGCAATGTATTGGCTTTGTATTGGCTATGTATTTTGTGGGCAAGACAAGGATGTTGCTGGCGATGGACACTTCGTATTGATGAGGTCAGTAGTACTTTATTTATTTTAATATGCTAGTTAATGTTTTTAATAATGGGCAATTCATCTATTATCCATATCTGGATAATAGTTATTTTGCACATTATTGTACTGTAGGTGTTGGGGGGGGGGTGTATGTATTGAATGTATAGGCCAGGTTTATTTTTTTTACATTCAGGGTTTGTTCCGTGGTTCTGCGTGGGACCTCTGGAGACCACCTTGGGTATCCCACGGGTATCAGGCTGGTGGTTCCACGGGTGACACATGCGGGGATGAAGCAGTGGCCTCACATCTGCGGGGGCTCCGCGGACCCATAGTCTGCGGGGATGAAGCTGTGTGGTCCCACTTCTGTGGGGGCACCGCCGACCCGTAGGTGCGGGGATGATGATGTGTGGTCACACTTCTGTGGGGGCACCGCGGACCCATAGTGAGCACTCGTGAGTTCCCCAGACCCCCGTGGGAACCACCCGAGGCCCCGCAGACACCTGTGGGTCTGACCCGGGGCTCCCAGACATCATTGGGCCTACCGTGTGGACCCAATTGTGGCCCACAGTGACCCAAGGGGACCACCTGGGGGCCATGGTGCTGGCGGGTCCCACCAGCAGGCCTCCAGAACCTGTTTAAAAAGAGCTGCTAGTACCCTGTAGGTCTGTTCAGGTGCCCCGCCAGCCCACCGGGGACACGCGTGGGGCTGCGTTATGAACCCTGTATGTAAAAGGATAAATCTTGTATTTATAGGGGGGCACAGGGGGTAGGTAATGTATTTATTGTGGGTCACTATTGTTTTTATTGTGGGTACTGGGGATGGGGGGGGGGGTGTTTCCCCAACGGTATGGGTGGGTAGGCCTCCCTTGTGGGTACTGGGTAAGGGTGATTAGGCCTCACGGGGGGGGGGGTTAGTGTGGGAGGGTATGTAGGCATCCCGAGTGGTGGGTTAACCCCTTAATGACTGTAGCGGTTAATAACCGCTATGGTGATTAAGGGGTTAGGGGACATTACTTTGTATGTTTTAATTTTTGTCTCTGTTTTGCAGCAGTGGAGGGGCCATGTGCAGGTGGGTAGTGGGTAGTGGGTGTGGGTGTGGTTATTTACACGGGATCCCACTCCCCCTCCCCACATTTACATACAGTACACTGCTCTCACAGAAACACAGGCAGGGAGATTTAACCGACACAATAGGGGGAGGGGGGTTTACACAGATTAGTCAAAGCAGGGAATCTTAGCAGACACAATAGGGGGAGGGTTTTTTACATAGGTTACAGTCAAGGCAGGGAAGTTTAACACACACAATAAGGGGAGGGGTTTTTACATAGATTAGTCAAGGCAGGGAAGTTTAACACACACAATAGGGGGAGGGGGTCTTACACAGATTACATTCAAGGCAGGGAGGTTTAACACACACATTAAAAATATGTATTTAATGTATTTATTGTTTATTCTGCCTTAACCCTTCATTGCCTTAGCGGCTATCAGCTATGGTAAGGAAGCAGCATTTCTGTATTTTTAATAATATTGTGCAGGAGCAGGGGGTCCCCTGAGCATTAATTTCTGGCTCAGGGAACCCCCTGCTCACTGTACAATATTATTAAAAATACAGAAATGCTGCTTCATTACCATAGCACATAGCCGCAAAGGTAAAGAACGATTCTTTATTGATGTGTGTGTTTTATTCATACTGTAGATGTGCAGAGGGTCTCCGGAGCAGAAACATTTTGGTTTTATGTCCGGGGACCCCCTGCTCCCCGAGATACAGGCCCCGTTAGGGGGTGCCAGTATCCCTCTGCTTGGTTTACAGGCCGCGGTCACGTGATCGGGACCTTAAATGCAGAGGGATACCGGCACCTCATAAAGGGGACTGTATCTCGGGGAGCAGGGGGTCCCCGGACCTGAAACAAATGTGGTTCAGCTCCGGAGACCCCCTGCACATCTACACTATGAATAAAAATGTATTTTAAATGTATTTATTTATATTCATTTATTTATTTATTTATTTAGATTTATTTTTTATTTTTTTGGGCGGCTGCTGTGTGTGAGTTTTTTTTCATTGTGGGTAGCGGGGGTGGGTGAAGGGGGCATTAGACCCAACGATGGTTGTTTAGGGCTTGCGGGGGGTAGCGGGAGGGGTTAACCCCTTCATGACCGTAGCGGTATTAACTGCTACAGCCGTGAAGGATTTAAGTGCACCCGCAACCCCCCCGCAAGTCCTAAACTCACACCAAGGGCCAAATACCCCCTTCACCCACCCCCACTACCCACAATAAAGCGGGCATGGTGGGTTAACCCCTTCATTGCCTTAGCGGCTATCAGCTATGGTAATGAAGCAGCATTTCTGTATTTTTAATAATATTGTGCAGGAGCAGGGGGTCCCCTGAGCATTAATTTCTGGCTCAGGGAACCCCCTGCTCACTGTACAATATTATTAAAATACAGAAATGCTGCTTCGTTACCATAGCACATAGCCGCTAAGGTAAGGAACGAGTGTTTATTTATATATGTGTTTTATTTAAACTGTACATGTGCAGAGGGTCTCCAGAGCAGAAACGTTTTGGTTTTAGGTCCGGGGACCCCCTGCTTCCCGAGATACAGGCCCATTTAGGGGGTGCCGGTATCCCTCTGCTATGTTTACATGCCGCTGTCACGTGATCGGGACCTTTAAATGCAGAGGGATACCGGCACCTCATAAAGGGGCGTGTATCTCGGGAAGCAGGGGGTCCCCAGACCTGAAACCAACGCGGTTCAGCTCCGGAGACCCCCTGCACATCTACACTATGAATAAAAATGTATTTTAAATAATTTTTAATGTGCCGATGTTTGCGCAGAGAGAGCAGCGGTTCTCTCTCTGCTGCAAACTCATCTCGCCAGGGGATGGCCTATAGTATCATTGATGTGCATATGCAGTACTGTACACAGGCGGCAAATTCATAAAAATAATGAAATGTATAATAATATAATGAAAAATTATTTATATAACATATATTGAATAGAACCACAAATCTATATGGTGAATATATCACTAATGAATGAACTTAATAAATTGATTGAAATACCCAAATTTTCATTAAATGAACAATAATAATAATAAATATTGAAAAACATAATACATGTAACAGGAATATATTCAAGATCATAAGTATTTAAAGAAAAAGTGAATCAATTCCCAATCTTGATTGATTCCAGATGGGTAAAGTGTTGTCCCATACTAAATATCCAGAACATCCAACGCATGTTGGAGCAGTTCAACCTGTCTCACACCCCGTGGTGGCATAGGAACATGCTCAACAGGCCGAACAGAGAAGCCCCTGGATACCTCCCTGTGGACAACCAACAAAATGTCTAGCGACAGGATGAATGGATGTGCTTTTTTTGATGGCCCCTGACATGTTCCATAATTCTAAGTTTTAAAGACCTAATGGTGCGGCCGATTATTAATGTTTTCCGAAACTACAATGAATAATATAAACTGTATAACTGTATTACAATTGATGAAAGATGTAATCTTAATATACTCTTAATAGGTCATTTATGCATATGTCAGGTGATAGGGTCGCATATTTGACAAATCACACAATGGCCCACATTGTGAAAGCCTCTCGGAATGTTGCTAATACGTGATTGATGGTGTGTGATATTAAACATACTTGGTGATAGAAAGCCAGCTATTGACTTTGCCTTTTTGAACACAATGTGGGTCTCACTCACCATAGACTTCAGATCTTGATATTAATTTAAGCGTGTCCCAATGTTGTGCACAATTCGTCTGATGGAAATCTGCCTGTTTGGAGTTGTTGTGTAATAAAAATGGTCCAGATTGACCTTATTTGAAAACAATCCACCTTATAGCCTCTTTTTGTTGTACATTTTATTTTTAGTCTCACTCGAGAGAAGGTCTGTCCTCTTCATAGTTTTAACTATATCCAAAGCTTCCTGAATGTGTGAATGTTTGAACACCCCTCCCTAAATCTGTGAAACAGATCTTGGACTGATTTTCAAAAGATCCTCCGTAGAACATTCTTTCAATCTCAAAAATTGGCCTTTCAATATGCCCTTCTTCAATGGCCTATAGTGATCTCTATGGCCATAAGAAACACATTGCGAGAGTTGGGCTTCCTGTACATGTCGGTTTGAATCGTTTTATTGGTGTGACATACACATAAATCCAAATAACAAAGACGTTGAATAGAAATCAGAAGTGAAGTTAAATTGTGATCATTTATTTTTAAAGTTGTAAAAAAAGATTCAGAAGAAAAAAGTCCCCATCCCAAATAAAAAGTAAAACAATATTATCTCTTATAGTTTAATGTTGATGTCTAAACTATTAGAACCCGTATATAAAGTGGATACCCATAACCCATAAACAAGTTGGCATATGAGGGTGCAAAAGAAAGTCCCCATAGCCGTGCCCTTAAGCTGTAAATAAAACTGTGAGTCAAAACTAAAATAATTGTGTGTTAACAAAAAGTGATGGCATCAATCAAAAAAGTGCAAAGGGGATGGCCTATAGTATCATTGATGTGCATATGCAGTACTGTACACAGGCGGCACACTTTATTCGAGTACGGCTCATTCTGCAAGCCGGGAAATGTCCCGGCTTGCGAGCCGCACTCCCTCAGCGTGCCGCGATCACCGATGCGCGGTCACGCATCATCGGGTGCCTGTGCCGCCTGTACGCGTGCCCAGGGCTCCCCGAGGGAGCCCTGGTGTCACGCGGATGTGAGGACGGCGGCGGGACGTTCCGGGGCACCCGGCGGACCCGGTGAGGAGAGGGGGAAGCCCCGATTGGCGGGCCTCTCCTCCGAGGCTTCGGCGCGCGCCCGGCACCCTCCGGCGCACGCCAGGTTACTGCTGCGGCCGAGAACGGGCAAATGCTCGAATAAACTCGGCCGCAGCAGTATGTGTTTGTTAGGGGTTATAGGGGTTGTTGTTATACAGTATATACTGTATATATACAGTATATACTGCATTACAATTCATGAATTTCTCGGCTTCAAAGACAACAGCTCGCAAACGCCCCCATGCGTTTTTACACGGCATTGCAGTATTGCAGCCAGCGGGAATAAAATGCTTAAATCACAGCCGCAAAAATAACGCAATACACCCCGGGAGAAAACGACACAAAACCGCACATCACCGGGATATTACGAAATTCACGGAGCTAGCCAAGTTAAAATAAAGTTGGTCGCTACTGTAGCATAATAGTCCAGGAGGGAATATATCTTCAATAAGGGTATATGTGCAGTATATAGGCTTAGATGCTCACCTTGTAGCCATAGCGTGGGATAACAAATAAAGGTTGAGGAACCCCACAGTGAGTGTGTGTAATGAGCACTCAATGAAGAGAGCAAAACCCCACACCCACTAATGGAGCAAGACACCTATATCCCTAGGCTTCAGCAGAAAAATCGCCCAGTAGTATATACAGTAGAGGCAACGTTTATTCTAACATTTGCTGTAAACTAGCCGGGTTACATTCTGGGTATGTGCTGGGTATGTGCTGGGTATGTTCTGGGCTAGTTTGAGGCACGTTTAAGGCATTTCTGCATTGACTAATGACCCATAGGATTAACACAGCAGGGATCCCTGGCAGTCCAATTCAGTTTGAATGGGACTGCCAGGGACCCCCGCTGTTAATCTGATAGGCCATTAATCAATGCAGAAATGCTGGGGCTAGTTTAAGGAAAGTTTATGGCATGTATTCAGAATGTACCTGGGTGTACCTGGGTCTTTTGGGGAATTGCCACTGGTTTTTGTTAGAATAAGAGTTGCCTCTACTGTACAAACTGCATATTATTGAAAAGAGCATTTAACTCATGGTTGATGCATGTCCTGGAAAATGCAGCGTGCCTCCTTCCGGTAATGGTAAATCGCAGTAGAAAAGAATGGTGGAGCACTGCTGGAAAAAATGAAGGGCTGGAGGCTAATGGCAAGATTAAAAATGCTTTATTCTAGTGCATAAGTAGACAGAGCTACAGAAAAAACAGGTTCTCATACGCGTTTCGCGCTGTCAAAGCACTTTGTCAAAGAATAACCAGAGTGTGAAGAAATCACCCCTTTATGGATGTCTGAATGAGGAAGTGAATTCGCGCCAAAAAACACCCCCCGATCACGTGGTTAGGTGAAAAGCTACGGGTGCCTCAAGGTTGAACACACCACCCCAATCGCGCATGCAAAAAAGGGTAAATAACATTGTTAAAACCTACATATCAACCCATTTGCTGAGCCTCTAACCTGTCTGCAGCTTCTCTGTCACCGAGAGCCTCCTTCCAAAAACCAAGATGGCGATCGGAGCCTAACAGCTACGGAAGCCCAAGGAGGACAAATGTGCTCACTGTACAAAGTCGAAACTTCAAAGCAAAAAAACTTTATCATTTAAAAACAACAACACAAGACAATCATAAGAAATAAATAAAGAAATACATAAAGCTTTATTGAGGGATATCCTACAACGTGAAAAATGAAAACTAAACCATATTAAAATAACAAAAAATATCAAAGCAATATATGACTTATGAATAATCACACTTAACCCTTTTAAAGTGAAAATACACAAAATGTGTAATGATATACAAATATTAAATGTAATTAAATTTTATACTAATTGTAATATATAAATCAATGCATACACATAAATTTATCTAATTTTGTAAACCACATCCCGCTGGGGGTCACGTAACTAGATAAATTAAACAAATAGTAAAATATATAATTATATAATAAAAGATAATCTATAGCATATACATAATAAATCCATACATATACGTGTATTAATCTAATTGCGTGAACCATATCCCATAAATTCATAAAAATAATGAAATGTATAATAATATAATGAAAAATTATTTATATAACATATATTGAATAGAACCACAAATCTATATGGTGAATATATCACTAATGAATGAACTTAATAAATTGATCTGAAATACCCAAATTTTCATTAAATGAACAATAATAATAATAAATATTGAAAAACATAATACATGTAACAGGATATATATCAAGATCATTAAGTATTTTAAAGAAAGTGAATCAATTCCCAATCTTGATTGATTCCAGATGGGTAAAGTGTGTCCATACTAAATATCCAGAACATCTCACGCATGTTGAGCATGTTCAACCTGTCTCCACCCCGTGGTGGCATAGGAACATGCTCAACAGCCGAACAAGAGAAGCCCTGGATACCTCCCTGTGGACAACCAACAAAATGTCTAGCGACAGGATGAATGATGTTGCTTTTTTTGATGGCCCTGACATGTTCCATAATTCTAAGTTTTAAAGACCTAATGGTGCGGCCGATATAATGTTTTCCGAAACTACAATGAATAATATAAACTGTATAACTCGTATTACAATTGATGAAAGATGTAATCTTAATATTCTTAATAGGTCATTTTATGCATATGTCAGTGATAGGAGTCGCATATTGACAAATCACACAATGGCCACATTTGTGAAAGCCTCTCGGAATGTTGCTAATACGTGATTGATGGTGTGATATAAACATACTTGGTGATAGAAAGCCAGCTAGTGACTTTGCCTTTTTGAACACAAATGTGGGTCCCTCACTCACCATAGACTTCAGATCTTGATCTAATTTAAGCGTGTCCCAATGCTTGTGCACAATTCGTCTGATGGAATCTGCCTGTTTGGATTGTTGTGTAATAAAAAATGGTCCAGATTGACCTTTATTTTGAAAACAATCCACCTTATAGCCTCTTTTGTTGTACATTTTATTTTTAGTCTCACTCGAGAGAAGGTCTGTCCTCTTCATAGTTTTAACTATATCCAAAGCTTCCTGAATGTGTGAATGTTGATAACCCCTCTCCCTAAATCTGTGAAACAGATCTCTGGACTGATTTTCAAAAGATTCCTCCGTAGAACATAGTCTTTTCAATCTCAAAAATTGGCCTTTCAATATGCCCTTCTTCAATGGCCTATAGTGATCTCTATTGGCCATAAGAAACACATTGCGAGAGTTGGGCTTCCTGTACATGTCGGTTTGAATCGTTTTATTGGTGTCGACATACAACATTAAATCCAAATAACAAAGACGTTGAATATTGAAATCATAAGTGAAAGTTAAATTGTGATCATTAATGTTTAAAGTGTTAAAAAAAGATTCGAAAGAAAAAAGTCCCCATCCCAAATAAAAAGTAAATCATCAATATATCTCTTATAGTATTTAATGTGATGTCTAAAACTATTAGAAGCACCGTATATAAAAGTGGATACCCATAACCCCATAAACAAGTTGGCATATGAGGGTGCAAAAGAAGTCCCCATAGCCGTGCCCTTAAGCTGTAAATAAAACTGTGAGTCAAAACTAAAATAATTGTGTGTTAACAAAAAGTGATGGCATCAATCAAAAAAGTGCAAAGTGTAGTGGGTAAATCTAGATTGTTAGTGAGGCTGTGTTTATACAGGACATGACTGACAAGTGATTAGACCAATCCCATTTGATCTTTTGCTTTGTGGGCGGTACAACCCTTATCCAATGGTTTTCATCCTGTCAGTATTTAAAGGTCTCATGTCCTGTGTCCATTAACCCATGAAGAAGTGCGCAAGCGCACGAAAAACGTTGGGCAGTTTGTGAGAGTTTATTTGGACTAAGGCAGAGTACCCACAGGAGTGATCGAGGTACAGCAGTAGGAGAAGGGGGTTTTGGCATTTTGACACGCCCCCGGTTACCTATTTCTGGCCACCGAGTGGCAGACAGCGTTTGGAGAGCCTGAGACCCACCCTCGGTGACGCACATCCGGTTGCGGAGCTAGGGACAGTGTTTGGAGCAACTCCTGGATGCCACGCATCCATCAGATGCCGCGGCCGTGTATCACTCACCATACACCCCTGTCTGTATTAAACGAACGCCCTGTAAGTAGGATTCCGGTTTTACCACCGGATCCGTCATCTGCCTTGTTCATTTTATATTTTTTGTGTATTAAATTAACTCTTGTATTATTTGTCAGCCTTGCTTGTGTTTGTCTAGTATTGTCTTGTCCTGTTTGTCTTATGTGTTTATACTGTAGCATTGTTGCACTATGATTTTTCTCTCTTTTCTCTCTCTTTGCATCACATGCTTCTTGTAACATCTTGCTGTGGAGCGTGAAGTGCAAGATTGGACATTTCTGGACACTTCTTTACCATTGGACTGTACTTTTTTCCTAAATGGGACTCTGTAGGTGCCGGTTTGTATTGTTGTTTATTGCCACAAAATTGTTACATTGTAGTGGGGAAATTGTTTCTGTGTATCCTCAGCTAAAAGGCTAAAAGGAGCTACAGTAAAAGGACGATGACACCAGTCAGACCATAATTTTTCAGAACTGTATCTTCTGCTTTCTTTGGGGGGGGGTGGGGAGGCGGAAGGAGACAAATCATGCATGGCTTCGGGTACAGCACATTACAATCGGAATTACAGTAGATGTTTACATTAGGTTTTGGGAGATTGGGGGCAAGGGACTTGGCATGCATGGATTGGAGCACTGTGTCTTACCTGGCAGTAGAGTTTTCTACACCAAAGAGGGTTTTTCCTATGTGTTCTCTTTCTCCAGCTCCAGAAATGCAAAATAGAAAATAAGCATTAAATAATGAAACTGTCTTTTTTTTAGATTAAAAACATAGGCGGCATGTATAATTTTAAATAAATGTTTACCTTAGTAATTAGTAGTCGTCAAGCAGGTCGAAGGACTTCCAGGGAAGAGCCCTTGTATGCCCTTGTATGCCTCAAAAGGGCATTAATGCTGTCTCTGATGGGTTTCACAAGTTGACTGTTAAAATTAAAATAGCGCTTCACTTCTTCCATAATTGTTCTCCTTAAATTTGCAGGAAGACCCATTTTGTATTTATTGCCTTAATAATTTACATTTTTGGTCAACTCGCTGTACATCTCAAAACTGACGTGGTGTTTAAAGATTATCTGGCATATTTCTGAGGTAGACCACCATATCTGATCTTGTATTTCTCATTGGCGCTCAGGTGCAGGTCTCTCAGCATGATGTCTGGGACCAGTTCAATCCTGGGACCAGTTCAATCCTGGGTGCTGGAGCGTGTGTATTTCTGGCAGCGGGTGAGGGTAGATTGTCTAAGAGGATGCTTTCTCGTGGTCTGCACAGCAGAAGAAAGCAGATTCCTGCGTCCGTAGAATTGGGGGTTGGTCCATGGATGCAGATGGAAAATGCACAATAGAGTATCAGTAAAAGAGCTTGTTCAGATAGAAATCAGTGTGTGGGAGGCTATGCAATTTGTTTCACCTTTTATGCACTGTGTCCTTATTTGAATTGTTTGGCGGGCATGGACACGAGCTGTAGGTGTTAAAAGTGGTGTACTGTACATGTCGAGCGAGGTCCATTACATTATAAATACATCATCACTTTGTTGATTCAATGCATCATATATACAGGTACAGTATATACAGGTACATTCCTCTGTGCTTGATTTATTTTCCAGATCCAACGCTGGTTATTTACTTTGGGCCTCAGTTTAGCAAAAAACGCTCTCAGCTATCATGCCCATAGTAAGACAAAAAGTATAAAGCGGAGTCCCCCGGTCACTGCAGAGCAAGTATTTTGGTTTTCATTCTGTATTTGTTTACTTGTTTTCTTTGCAATTAGATTCGAGACTAATAACTACTGTACTAGTTTAGACGAAAATATTAAAGGTATTTTTTTTCTACTGCTGATTTTATGACTCTAAAAGCGTTGTGCATATTAAAAAGCATATTTTTGTTTAGTTATTTTCTTTTCATTTATTTTTGAATACTCTATACAAATATATGTATTTGTTTTCACTTATTTTTAGGCCTAACAAATTGTTCTCGTTTCGTTTAAACTGTAGGACAGCAAAGCGTCTGGTGGAGGAAATCAGCTAAGGATTAGCGCTGTGCAGAAAAAGTCAAGACTATTCTAGAGAAGAGTCACAATATCACACAATCTGAGACCAGCATCAAGTTCATGAGACGCCAATTGGGATGGAGATATGGACGTGAAAAGTAAGTGCCTTTCTGTAATAATGTACTGCTGCGGCCAAGTTTATTCGAGCATTTGCCCGTTCTTGGCTGCAGCAGTAGCCTGGCGCGCGCCGGAGGGTGACGGGCGCGCGCAGAAGCAGCGGAAGAGCGCCCTCCGATCGGGGCGCTCTCCCTACCGCTGCCTGGTCCGCCGGGTCCCCCGGAACCCCCTGCCGCCGTCCCCCACATCGCGGGACACCAGGGCTCCCTCGGGGAGCCCTGGACGCGCGTGCAGGGGGCGCAGGCTCCCGAAGACGCGTGACCGCGCGTCGGTGACACGCGGCACGCCAAGGGGCGGCCACTAGCAAGCCGGGAAATCTCCCGGCTTGCGGATCTGGCCGCACTGCGATTAAGTGTGTCGCCAGTGTACAGTATATTGCAATAGTATGCAGAGTGACACAATAGGGCTGATACTGTACTGTAATTACTGTGCAGTAGTTAGGACAGTACAGCTAAAGTGTTGTACAGTACTGTACTTTAGGTAAAAGTCTGGTTTGCCTGTACAGTCACTGTAAAATTCTTCCTTATCATTACAGAACGTACCCTTGATAAGGGAGGCCAACAAGATAAAAAAAAGTGGACAAAGCACAGGCATGGATCAAAAGTGGCGAGACTTTTCAGGATGTCATCTTTTCTGATGATACATCGGTATCTCTTGAGAGATTTGCCACTTTTGCATTCTGCAAAAAAGGGCCGTTATCATTGAAGCAGCGGGCCAAGCACCGACTGAAGATGCAAGTGTGGGGTGCAATCTCTAGATGTAGACCAGGATGCATAATCATTTTTGAGGGTAAAATAATGCACAGAGACACATGCTGTAGCCGTATGCACTGTACAACTGTAGTGTATTCTGTACCCCAATATTCATCTTTTTCATAGTTTTTCTTTTTTTGTTCCAGGAATCATGGATAAAGTATTTTTTATAGATCAAATTGTCACCCGTATTGCTCAATACATTAGGCATGATTTCCCATTTGGGTTCACTGTTTTTTTCCAGGACAATGACCCTAAACATACCGTTTCATGACTATGTTCTTGCCAGTGGTATCAACTGGGTTAATATACCACTGGAGTAAATGTTCCAGTGTACAGTAACTGTTTCTAATTGTTTTAAACAGTTTTTATCTGATCAACTATCAATCGCCATTTTTTTTCCATCCCATGCCAGATCACCAGATTTGAACCCGATAGAATTGGTCTGGCATGCGATTAAGGGTCATATAAGAAAGGTTGTTAAGCCGTCCAACAAAGAGGAATCAAGAAAAGGAATACTGAGTTTTTGGAACGACGTACTCTATACAAAAATGCAACAATTATATTGACTTATTAGCAGCGTTTTGCCCATACTTTTAGAGTGTAATGGGCAGGCCATCGGCATGTAGTAAGGTACTGTATTGTACTGTACTGTTGTAAGGTATGTACAGTAAGTATAGTACAGGTAAGTATGGTACTGACAATAACCTGTTTCAATATTAGCCTTATATTAATGGTACTGTTATTGAACGTTAACTATTTTATATCTGTGCTTACTATCCACTTTCTACAGTATATATCATATACAGTATGTGCATTATTTGTATTAGAAATGTGTGTATTACTTATTATTTCTAATAATTAATTATAGTTTACAGGTACTGTTAGTTATAGTTTATTCGTTTTGTATGCTTGTCAGTCAAGGCCTTCAATTCCCTAATCCTGCAGCCATGTTGTTTCTTTCACAAGCAATGAAGCACTACAGGAAGGCGGGGGGTGAGTCCAAGTTTATTGTACTGTGTGCATAATAACAGTCAATAGTTTGTCCTAATCCCCCCTCTCTCAATGACAAAAGAAAACCAGGCTCATTTACGTCGATTGATTTGACTCAGCTAAACCCCCATGGCCGGGGGAGGTGTGGAGATCAAGTATTGTACTTTAGAATGCATTTTTCCTTGACTTTAACATTGACAGTGAATTAATTCTTGCAAAATCACAATGCAGGTCTTATCACCGCTGCACATGCATATGAAAATGGCAAAGACCTTTCTCAGCCAGGAATCAAAGGCTCAAAGATAATGTGCCTTTTGTTTTTTCTTTTTTCTGACTTGCAATTAACATTTGCAGTGAAGAAATCACAATGCACGACTTATCACCCCTGCACATGCATGTAAAAACGGCAAAGACATTTCTCAGTCAAGAATTAAAGACCCAAAGATAATATGCCTTTTTGTTTTTTAACTCATGTCTCATGGCCAGGCAGGTGGAAGTGTGGATAACACATCCAATACTTTTTCTTTAGCTTTGGCTTTGGGAGGGTGAGGGGATGGCGAAAGGTCCAATGAAAAGCCGTCTTTGGCTAAAGCTGTGATGACAGAAGAATTAAAATCATTTGAACTGTCTTCAAATGTAATAAAGGTTAAAACTCCCTAGAGAACATGTTTCTGTGTGTGATATTTCCATAAACAAAATTGAAAGGTTTTGAATAGTATCCCCCTTCTTAAAACAAAGTGCATGCCACCTCCTCAAGAAATAAAAAGGAAGTGATTTTATAAAAGTAAAAAATTAAAAAATATTTTTAAAAAATGCATCACATTATGTTTTTTTAAAATAACTCATTTATTAATTCATTGTTGAGAAAAAAAAGATATGCCTTTTAATTTATTTTTTTATTTTTTTCTGGCTTGAAATTAACTTTGGCAGTGAAGTAATTCTTGAGAAATCACAATGCAGGACTTAATTTTTTTTTTATTTAGTTATTAATATTTATTTTTGGGGTTTCTTACCCGAATTAATGACACATGCAAAGTCTAATTACTGTATACTGCAAAATGCAACATTATTGATAAAAGAAAACAGTAACATACAGTAACAGTAGTGTTTTCCATTAACCAGGAAGTGAAATACTGTAAAAGCAAAAAAACATCACATTGTGAAATTTTAGTACAGGCTAAGACATGTGCAGTAATTGAATCGATCCCATTCTGTACAGTACTACAGTGCATACTGTGGTGTGTTGTCAAAAATATTAGTGTGGCAAAGTTTTAAAAGCATGAAGTTGGTAATACTGACAGACGGTAAAAAAGTTAAAAAAAGGCAACGTTTTAAAAAAGCGAAATTATAGTTCCATCAACTTCATCCTTATCTTTTGCTGCTCAATTTCAAAGTTTATTTTCTGGGGGAAAAAAATTATGTTTTTATTTCCGGTACTGCGCATGCGTCAACTTGCGCTATATGGTGCATGTCTACAAGCATACTGTACACTACTGTAGTATCATTGGGAATTAAAGCTAATACTGTGTAGTGCAACACTGTATAGTACAGTACATTATATTAAGCTTCATTATAAACTTTGCCACCCGGGTGGAGATGAGCCAATGTCAGAGGTGTATTGTGCGTAGAAGCAGGGGTGACTCATGTTGTCTACATTATAGTTGACAGGTGATTGCTGGTAATCAGACTGGTCCAGGTAACAATGATTATAATCAGGCGAGTTCACTAGGTTTTCAGTGACGGTCGGCCAACTATTGCAATCATATTGAAAAGCAGGGGTATATTGTGCATAGAATCTTGGGTAACTCATGTCGTCTGCATTATAGTTGACAGTTGACTGCTGAAGACAGTAGTCAGACGGGGCCAGGTACCAATCATTGTTGACATGTGGGGTCAGGTAGCAATGACTGTAATCGGCGGGTTCACTAGGTTTTCAGTGACGTCAGTGACGATTGGCCCATTATTGCAATCATATTGGCAAGCCGGGGTTGGTACATTGCGAGGTCAGGAAAAACGAATCTTAAATGTATTAAACCCGACCTTTCTCCTTTTGAAGTTGCCATCAGCAAACATACTGGCAAAACTTTTGGAGCACAAACCAATAACCCCTGCTACCTCCTTCAGGAGGGGCAGTGCGCAAAAATTATCCTCATTAGTTAAAGTTTGCCTTATCGAAAGCTTCCACTCACGATGGTTAGGTGAAAAATTGAAAATTCGTACTTCTCAATGATATTATGATATATCTCTGCTAAAGTCACCTTCTTATCTGTTCTAGCATTAATTGCAGAAAATATTAGTTATGTGTAACTTACGATCGGTTTTGAATAAAGACTTGGCATGATGTTGAGTGTACAGATTTGGCCTATTCAGCAATTGTGCGGGCATAGCAATTGAGAATAATGTACCCAACATTGTGTGTACTGTAGATACTTAAAATATGAAAACACCTACTGTACATTTGATAACGTCTTCAGCGACCAAGGTCATTTTACAATTGATCACTGGTGGACACTCTTTTTATCTGGTTTTTAAACATCTGCAAATTGACACACACAGTACAGTAACTGTGATACAGTATGCACTGGATAGTGCAAAGGGGATTCATTGTTCCAGCTGGCGGATACGCAAAGAACTGCACCCAAACAAACCAGAATCCAGGTAATTCAAAGAAATCAACAATGCAAAACACAGGTGTGATTGGTGTGATTGACAGCGCATAATGCTAGCATTCACTGAAATTAATGAGTGAATCACGCGGGGAATAAAGCAGACTTTACGAAAATGGCTCCGAGAAATGTTCGAATAACGGCCGCTGCATCTGTATGCACAGAGGTAAACCTCTCTTACAAGAATGGAGACACTTGCTGGAGGGTACCAAAAATCTGGTCACTATATTTACGGACCACAAACACCTCATGTACATTAAGAGTGCCCGTCGATTGGGGTCACGACAAGCGAGGTATTCATAATAACTTTATTATTTTAAACCTGCCAGGTTCCAAAAAGTTTGAAGGCAGACGTTCTTTCTCGCCAATTCCTGGTCGACGACACTGTGGAGGACCACAAAGAACCCATTCTTACGTCTTCGTGCATTATTTAGGTAGCTAGCTTTGACTCCCTAGAAGACATCATTCAGGATGAATCCCAAATCCCAGATGGCCACAAGGGTCAGAAGGATGCCTGTTTGTCTCGTCAGCCTTTCAACTAAAGGTCTTGGAGTGGGGTCATAGTTCTAAAATCTCTGGTCATTCTGGGGAAAAGAGAACCATTGAACAAAAGAGGCAAGCAGACCGGCATATTTGTGATATACAAGCATATCCTCCTGGTGACAAGGTATGGCTATCTACCAAAAACATTAGGATAAAGGTACCTTCTGTGAAGCTATCTCTCAAATTTATTGGTCTATTCACTATCATCGAGTGGGTCAATCCGGTGCCAAACCGGCTACGCCTTCCGACCTCTATGAAGATTCCATCTGTATTCGCTACTCTATGTACAGGATCCCAGCTCCTGTGTCTCCTCCAGAAACTGTCCTAGTTGAAGGGCAACAGGAGTTCGAAGTTCAGGTGATACTGGAGTCCAGGGTGTCCAGAGGTATAATCCAGTACCTAGTCCCTTGGAAGGGCTTTGTTCCTGAGGAATGTTCCTTGATCCCCAGGTATTGACTTTCTGCTCCTATTCTATTTCAGGCATTCCACCAGCGATACTCCCTGAAAACATTCCTGGAGTTCCCGGAGGTTGCTCCTGAATGGAGGTACTGTGAGGATCAGGTGCAAGCTCTGCCCCATGATGTCAGCTAAGGGTGCAGGCTCTGCCCCTAAGTTTGTTCCACACCTTGCTTCAGCTGGTGCCTCACCAGTGCCTGTTGTGTTGACCCCACACAGCAATGAATCAGGGCTCTGATTCTAGTATCAGTTTCTGCTGTGCAGCTGTTTGACTGTTCCTCCTTTATAGGCTCAGCGATTGCCTCGACAAATCGACTGAGCATCAAAGTATTTGACTTTTGACGTTGTGCTTGTCGCAAGCACACTGTTTTGTCTTGTCCTACTTTGCCATGTGCTGCCTTGTTCTTGCCTTGTTCTGCTTTGCTGTACCTTGTCTTGCACTTCTTTACCTGAACCCTGGCTATTTTCTATGACCAAACATCACTCTTCAACCCTCAACCATGGCTAGTGACACCAATGATCCATATTCTCTTCAACCCTTGACCATGGCTAGTGACCACAATGATCCATACCCTCTCCTACCCCCAACCACGTCTATCAATGTTTCTTACTTCTCCATACCCAATCCGGATACCCATGACTACGAATTATGTGAATAAACCTGACTAAAGTCTACAAACTATACATCCTATACTGTACATCAGGGGTAATATCCCAGTATACTGTATAGTGCTAAACGGAAATAAAGTGCTAGTACAGAGAAAAACCATATACATAGTACTCTAATGCTGCCCTTTATCACCATGCTTTTTAATATTGTGATTGAACCGCTTGCTGAATATTTTAGAAATATGACAAAGTTTAAAGGGATCAAGATAGCCTTATTCACAGATGATTTAATGGTGTTTGTGTCAAATCCAGAAGTGGCTATAGAAAGAATATAGTATGTCAGGAATTTGAAGATTTGAGGAAGATCTGTACTCTGCATTACAACTTTGCCACTGTGAGACATTCACTTTTATCATCTGTGATTTATTTGTACACTTTTATCCTCCAGTACCTTGGTACTCTCTCCTCCTGCATCTCACTATTCCCTCCCTATTTCTTTTTCTGTTTACCATTTTCTCACTCCTTTGTGAGCATTTCTGTTCTCTACAACATCCACATTCCCCACTGCACCATTATTTATACACCTAACTCCCAACAACTTCTTTACCCTCAATACAAAACACCCACACAAATCCTCTCCTGATCTCACTCATGCCTCCCTGCCACCTCTTCCCCTGTAAATGGTGTTAACCTTTTCATTTAACTCTGACCTTCCTAAAATTTTACCCCACAAATCAGGCATCCTAATAGCCTGCCCTCATGGCTATTGCCCCACACTCAGTCACTCCTACCACCCATTGTGACCAAGCACTGCCATCTACAGCACTTATTCCCTCCCCTGCTGTCTGTAAGTTTCCCATTAAACCTCTTAGATTGTAAGCTCTTTGGGGCAGGGATTTCCTTTCATATTGTCTGATTTTGCTGCACTTATTGTATAATTATAATTCCCTGTACTGTATTCTTTGTGAAACACTGAGTACACTTTTGGCACTATATAAATAAAGACATATAATACAATACTTGGAGAATATTGAGAAAACAATTTGGGCTTTCATATACTTGCTGAAAATGTTTAACTATAAAAGGAAATTTAAGGTTTCTCCTGGGCAAGATGCAGACTTCTTTTCAGATATGGAGAGACAAGGGGATTAGAACTCTGGGCCAGTTGGCAGATGTGAACAATGGTAAGTTCTTGATGTTCCAAGAACTGAAAGAACAAATGGGACTGCCTCAAACACATCACTTCCCTTATATACAAATAAAGCATTATTGCAAGAGTATGGAAAGCTATAAATCAGATCCATTGGGGAATATATGTTTTTGATGCTTTTTAAAGAATGCTAATAGTACCAAATATTCTATCTCAGATTTATATGATTGGATTAGGGACAGGGACTATGGGAAGGATCTAAAAAATATTTTCAATAGATGGGAATTTTTTTCTCCAAGGAATTGAAGGAATTGATCTGTTACTCGAAGGGTTAAGAAAATTATAATTGCTGAGGCGTGGAAAGAGATGCAATATAAAAAACTGCATAGGGCCTATTATGCTTTTGATATAAATTATAAGGGGATAGAGAAATCTAAAAATAATCCCCCCAAGTGTTCCCAGGAAAGAGCAGATTTAAAACACTGTTTGTGGGATTGCCTGGTTAATGCTGTTTTTTGGGATAAAGTTCTGCAGTATATACAAGAAGCAATTGGCGTAACTACAATAAAAGAGCCCTTAGCCGTGCTGTTTGGAAATATGGAAAGTAGGAAAGAGGTTAATGTAAGAAACGATGTCCTAAGGCTAGCAGAGATTGTCTTGCTTGCAGCATGGAAAACAGTGATGGTGAAATGGATAAAGCCTCAACTCCCCACTTTAGACATTTTAAATGATTATCTAAATAAATTGATGATGATGGACAAATTAGAAACTGAGATGAATAAAGAGATAAGAACCGAGATTTTTTTTTTAAATGGGAGGTGTATTGATTAAGGGTGTGTGTGAGTTGTGTATTGGTGGGTAGTACATATTGTAATGGTTATTGGGGACAGATGAGGTGGGCGAAGGACCAAGTACTCCCTTCACTTATCCCCTCTGCCCCCCAAAAAACCTGCTATTGTGCCATAACCACCTTCATTGCCTTACACTGTGTGTATATGTTTGTACTCTATGTTTCATATCCTCAACTTGCTATCGAAAGTGATGTTGCGTATACACCGCAGCTTCACATTTTTTATATACAGTAGCTCCATATATTGCCATGATGACATGTCACAACATGATGATGCAGGCGACACTATGATGCTCCCTTTCTGTGTGTCCCCAGGAAGATGGCACCAAAAGAATGCTTTACTACTATGTCAATATTCCCCGATGAATGTCTGCTTATGACCAAAACGTTGGTTATTCCTCTAACCAGGAGGCTTTGTTTACAGTAAACCTGTGATTTAACTTAAAGGTTAATATATATTCACAACATGAAATACACGTAAGCCAACGTTTCGGTCCCACAGAGAGACCTTCCTCAGGGCCATGCAACCCACAAGTGCAAGTGACCAAACATATATACCCCCACCCATGGTGCAATGCAAACAAAGGGAACCAATCACCAACATGCAATCAGACATAATATGCAGCATAGCTGTGCTCCGTGCCCCCTCCCCTATTACCTGAATATCCATATGATTCATCATGACATGAGAGCAGGCACTTAAGTTACTTAAGTAATCAGAAAAAAGACACCCTGAGACACTGGTCTCAGAGTCTACTGCCCGTGCGGGGGAACGTCGCGCGCCGCGCATGTAATATATATTCACAACATGAAATACACGTAAGCCAACGTTTCGGTCCCACAGAGAGAGCTTCCTCAGGGCCATGCAACCCACAAGTGCAAGTGACCAAACATATATACCCCCACCCATGGTGCAATGCAAACAAAGGGAACCAATCACCAACATGCAATCAGACATAATATGCAGCATCCAGTATCAACTTCTTAGACTTGACAATTTATTTAGAAAATGACTGTATTAAAACAAAAAATTATTTTAAAGAAGTGGACGCTAATAATTTTATTCTTCAGTCCAGCTGCCATCTTGACAAATGGATATCAAATATACCATATGGCCAATATCGCAGAATTAAACGCAACTGTACAGACAATTCTGCTTTTATAGAACAGTCTACTATTTTAACCAAAAAATTCAAAGAAAGAAATTATAAGTCTAAGAATATTGAGCAAGCTTTGGAAAGAATTAATCTGGAAACTCGAGAATCTTTATTAACACCAGCATCTAAGAAAAACGCAGACACAAAAATTAAAGTGCCATTTATTACACAATACAGTAAGGATGCCAAAAAAATAGGAGCTATTATCAATACACACTGGGCTATATTAAAAAATGATCCAATTTTAGGATCATACTTACCTGACAGAGCACAGATGATTTTTAAAAAAGCACCAAATATTAAAAATAAATTGGCTCCTAGCGCATTAAAGAAAAAACAAACCAATCACTCCACTTGGCTAAATTTACCCAAAGGTTTTTTCAACTGTAAAGTTTGCACAGCATGTCACTTTAGTTCCGCCTCAACAGATAGTTTTATTTCTTCTGCCACTCAAAAGTCCTATAAAATAAAACAACATCTCAATTGCAGGTCCAATTTTGTGATCTATCTTTTGGAATGCAGTTGCGGATACCAATACATAGGAAAAACAATACGCCCCCTGAAAGTGCGCATATTAGAGCATATTGGTAACATCAAAAGGAAACTTACCACACACAGTGTCTCTAATCATTTTTTAATAGCTCACAATTCCAATCCTCAAGGTTTAACCTATAAAGCCATTGAACAAGTTATGCCTCATTGGAGAGGGGGAAATAGAGATTTAGCATTAATAAAAAGAGAATCATACTGGATGTATGAACTGCAAACAATGTCCCCTCTAGGTTTAAATTTAGACTTTGATGTGAAGCCTTTTTTATAAAGTTCATGTATATTGTTAATTTATATCATTTGTCATCTATCATGATTTTAATTATACATTTCTTGTCTCCATTTAGACCATCCTCAATATACCAAGGTTTTAAAATTTTAGAAAGCTATGTAGAATGTTATCATAGATTTATACATAATTTTACACATTTTATATTCTAATTAATTTTACTGCGACGCCAAGTTCTAAGTTTTAAATAAATTGTAGTTTATATATTTTTCTGTTTTGGACTCCATATATGTTGTAATATGGAGATAACATCAATGTATATGTAATCTTGAAATATGTTGTAACAATATATACACATTTATTCATAACAATTTGCATAACATCTAAATCAAGTACTAATTAGAATGTCTGATACTTGAAACTTTTAATAGCACAGCTTGCACTTTAGCCAGAAATAAAGGAATATCCCTTTAAGACACTAATTAAGTGTTGATCCTATCAGTACACATGTTAGGGTATATAATCTAGCCATAGTATCATCACCAACACTCCTGAAGAAATCCTAAGGGAAGAAACGCGTAGAGTGAAGGTGATTCACAGCCAGCCCTCCAAACCGGAACTCCCGAAGTCTCACTGACGTCACATCCGCCCTGCTGGAACGCAGGAGTGAGACGCACGCCGAGAAGAGGGAAGGAAAAACTGCACCAAGATACCGGAGGCGAGATGCATTGCGTATCTAAATGCTTTTAAATAGCATACATCATGTGAGTGTAATGTTATATTTTTAACCACTTGAATACAGTTTTTAAACAGATCGCGCTATGTTGGCTTTTCTGTGTTTAACCATTTAAGGAATATATTCCCACACCGAGGTTCCAGCCAGCTTATCATCACTGCAGACATATACCCAAAGATACCTTTACGTACACAGTATCATCCTCACATTTGTGAGTATAAATAACAGCAGACTTAAAGAAGAATACGTATTTATTTGTCACAATACTGCACCATCAGTTTTATTTTTTATATCTCCACATGTTTGCGCTTCCCTTTGATCACCACGTCGCCATAATATGCAGCATAGCTGTGCTCCGTGCCTCCTCCCCTATTACCTGAATATCCATATGATTCATCATGACATGAGAGCAGGCACTTAAGTTACTTAAGTAATCAGAAAAAAGACACCCTGAGACACTGGTCTCAGAGTCTACTGCCCGTGCAGGGGAACGTCACGCACCGCGCATGCGCAGTGGGCCAAAACACATTGGCTGCTGGGGCGCCAGCGAGGAGAGCGCGCCGCGCATCACAGCTGTGAGCAGACGCCTCACTTACTCTCCCTGGCAACCAGGGACGCCGGCAGCGCAAATCGCGCATGCGCAGTCTGGAATACCCCCTCGGTGCACAGTTACCCACACACTGACAGCTATAATGGGCTAAATAGAGAAGTATGACACAGAGCGTTAAGGTGAACCACAGGGGGACTGATAGAGGTACAGAGCATAAGGAGTGCATAGCATCACCATAATAAATAAAGGAAGTGCAAAAGTGCAGAGGGAGTGATACAACAGAGTATGAGTGACAAACATACATAAGGCATAATGTAAAACTAAGTCAAAGCAGGGAGACAACTACAGAAAGCAGCTAAGTGAGAGCTCTTCATTTAGGCCACCAGGTGTCATAGTCCTTAGTTCATATATGCTTCCTGTTTAAGCAAAGTCCTGCCCCTGTCACCCCCACGGGGGGGGGACTGGAACCTGCAAAATAGACATACAACGAAGTGTCGCCAATGTGTGTTTCTTTTCTTTGAAATGTCTATCCACAGGTAGACACTTCAGATCTATATCAGAGGCATCACTCAATAGGGCTTTTCTGATGTTTGAACGGTGCATGGCCATGCGCTCTTTCAGCATCCTTACAGTCTTCCCGATGTACAGTAATCCACAAGGACATTTAATAAAGTACACCACGAATTTTGACTCACAGTTCAGTTGTTGTTTGATTTTGATCGGTGTGCCACTATGCGGGTGATTGTAGCTAGGGCCCAGCTGCATATAGTGGCAGTTGGTGCAGCCATGACAGCGGTACGAACCAGGTTTTCTGGCTAACCAGAATGTACTGACTATATTGAGCCTGTTACTCACCGGTCTGCCTGACG
>WSYH01004025.1:0-58321 GCA_036426205.1 Ascaphus truei
AGTAGGGTTGAGTGCATCACATAGGGTTCTTTCCTCTCTCCTCCTACACAGGAGGGAGAATTACCTAATTGATCTGTCATAACAGGAACATGACAAAAACGGCTACTTGGAAAGTGGGGTGGGGTGAGTTTAAACCCTGGGGGTGGTGTTGGGGGTAGAGAAGGGGCCACTAACCTCCAAACAACTGATGCCAGTTAAAAAAGAGAATTTTATCAGGTAGTGTTAAAAATTATTCATTTCTGAAATGAAGTCATGGTATATGATATCACTTGTTAAATACATTAAGCATAACTTATTAAAAGCCATCTTTTGAAATCCAAGATGTAGACTTTCAGACAGTGGCATAATATTTGACAATTACTCAATTAATCTTGTCAATGTGCTTATCAAGTATAGTGTGGGGTGGAATTACAGGCTATTGAGAGATTAATCTTTTACACGCTAAATTAAATATTTTTAAGGAGGAACAAATATTCCATAATTTTGACAAACCAATGAAGCTAAAAATGGATAAATTACTACAAAACAAAGTTCCTAAGGGGAAAATTAGATTCGCAATAGATAGAAAGACTGGTCAAGATGTAAAACATTAGATATGCATAATAGATACTTTGGATCACAGATAAAAATTATTCAAAATGTATGATCATTATAGCGCTAATACATTAGACTGATTACGATAACATGAGACAATGGACAAAGACTATTATAACTCTAAACTCTAGTTTAGTGTAAAATTTCTGGATTGTAATATTAAAAATGACCATTCTTCTGGGAGAGACGGGCTTCAAATATATTGAATAGAAATATAGCACTAGGAGCCACACCTAAAATATATATTTATAATCTTTTTCAAACGCCCATTAACCCCAGCTATGGAACAGTCCCCTGGACTCCATATCGAGGAAAGGGGGAATAGGTAGAGGGTCTGTAAGAAAATCAAAAAGAAAAGATCTGAGCCCTAGCAGAGGAAATACCAATCAATATTTTAAAACTGTTGTATGGTCTATGTTAAAAGGTATTTAAGGCTATCGCCCGAATGTCTTGTCCACTTTCCATATTAGTATGACAGTGATCCATGAGGTATGCATCCCTTGATGAAGCGATTTTATCTCGTGGAGATCTGTAATACGTTTGGGCAGTCCAGGAGTGGCGTAATGGACCGAACGCCAGTACACACGAATTAACAGAGGAACGAGCATTCACAGATGAGCTCTGATTTTATGTACCCATGTGAGTGCATTTTATGTTTTACCGAATAAAATATTTTGTGCAGTCTACACTGTTGGGTTGTTTTTGTTTGCACTTGTTTTATAGAACTTATTTTCTAACATGGGAGCTGAGTTCCTCAATAAAAAAACAGTACCTACAACCCTACTTAAAGCTGCAGTTCAGTCTTTTTTTTTTTTTTAATTATTTTTTTTACTTCTATAGTTTCATGTGGGCAATCTCTAATTACCTAAAGATCTGTATTGCTGCCAGTCAATTCGTTCTCCATATATTGATCGGCAAAATTTTGCAAGATCTTTAGAGATGGCATATGTTTTTCTTCTGCTTCTGTCACTCAGTGGAAGCTCATGAATATTCATGAGCACTCCTGCACTGACATGTGCTAGAGGGAGGGCAGGGCTGACAAAGGGGTGTGCCAGGGCTTGTGACAGGACATGAAGGGGCTGTGCCTTAGCAAATGGTTGTTAAAATAGAATACAAGAAAATTGGTCTTTCAAAGTTGTATTTTAAAAACAGAAAATGCTAAAAGTATTTTTTCTTACTACAGAACTGATTTATTAAAAAAAAAACACACAAGCAGGATATTGACTGAACTGCAGCTTTAAGACTGACACCTAACCTACCTGTGGAACTAATATTTCTGAATACCTCATGGACTATACTTCTTGGATTCTCTCCCTTTTTTTTATTTTTATTCTCTTTTCTTTACTCTATATTGAGCCTATCTTTATCATTGTGCATTATGTCCATCCTCTCTTTCTCGTGATGCACCTAGTTTTAGTTGGTGGTTTACATCCAATAGGAAGCAGCAAAGTAATGTGCTTCTCCACTATTGCATTACATATGACACAAATATCTGCTGATTGCAAATCAATATAAAGGTCCAGAATAATGCTCCAAACTAAGATTATAAATTATTATTATAAATTATAAAAAGGATCCAAACAATGGTGTCAGGAGTCCAGGCAGCATTCTTCAAGGAAACAACCACATCCTATTGCGATACCTATACAGAAAAAAGAAGAGTCTGCACGCTCCATGTGTAAAATCCAACTAACAATTTAATCTTCTGGACAAAAAGTATCAAACTCGCAAACATCTATGGTTTAAAGGCATATGAATCAAGCACATGCTCCATATTTTAGGCAGCATGGAGAAGTAATCCAACACGATTTCAGACGCTGGCTGCATCCAGTACCCTGAGCAGGCTGTGCCTCCTCACATTGGAGGCCTCTGGCAACCGGTAGTGTCGTTTGGTTCCACCTCGGCACTACGTAAGACCTGGCCTTCCGGCGTCGTGACGTGATACGCAACAGCAATGTCCCTACACGATTCATTGTTGTCATGGGAGACCAGGCAATTTACACCTTTTTATTTAGATCATACATTGAGCAAAACAAGTGAATGAAATAAATTGTAATTTTTTTCACAGGAAAAGGCAAATACACAATGTTACACAAACTACATAAGAAAAGACAAACTTAATTGGGAACTGGTGCACAAAACTATACTCTTCTGGGTGCAGGGAGTTCTACCTAAGGATTTTCCCCTGACTGAGATTAAGCCTAGCAAGTATAGACCAACCTCACACTGATGATACCTATCAAGGTTGAAACATGTCTGTACTTGCTTTCCTAGTCCTATGCTGTGTTAAAAAGCTGTGTGAACGGCGATACATCAGCTTAAATGGGCTCCATGTGAATGGATATTCCAGGCAAAAGGTGACACATTGTGTGCTCATTTGCATGTAATTTCCCAGAATCCCTTGCTGCAGTGGGAGCACTGTATGTGAGGTGATAATGATTGAAAGGCAGGGTTGTAGTCCTGCCTAAGACATGTGAATGTGCTCACAAGTGATATTCTTTATTGGCTATATGCTAACGGTGGAGGTTTTCTGTCGCGTTTTTCACCCACCATAACTTAAATTATATATATATAGTTGGAGTACCTCAGAACCCCTATACCGGTTCTGTGTGACCTGGGCATTTACTGGGGATCCCCATTAACCTAGGAATCCTTTGACTGTTTCAGGGACACCTCACATCTCTATGCCCCTTTTACCTTTCTTGTCTGTGCTGTAGCAGGGAACCCCTAGTGGTGAGTCGCGACAGCGTTTTCAAGGGGAGATATTGCCAGGACATGTGCGTACATGTATCCAGGAATCAGACCTGATTACTGGGTACATTTTTAGGGGAACCAGCAACTCTGGTCCCTGACTAGCTAGGCACATTCTTACAACACTTTCTCCACAAAAACCCCCTTGAAACTCATACCACAGCAATCTCTGCTTGCTGGCACTCTGGAAATTTAAAACCACATCAAATACTTTGTATCACAATACATTTTATGCATTACACAGTACTGGGCTCAAGAGCTGACTCTTCTTCAACCCTTATTACGGATTAGGGGTAACCAAACTGGCTTAACCTTTATTTGAGCCTGGTTACCCCCCTACCGTCACAATTGTGATGTCGCAACTTCATCAAGGGATAATGCCGTAGTCTGGCAGTAGCAGTTTTATAGTCCCAAAATCATTAAGTGATGGTAATTATGTAAATACACTGGCGACACACTTTATTCGAGCTCGGCTAGTCCCACGAATTCGGGTATACCCGGGTGTATTGAGGTTTGTGACTGTTTTCTGCCCGAGTGCATTGAGGTATTTTCCAGGCAGGGATTGAAGCATTTTATTCCCGCTGGCTGCAATACTGCACAGTATATATATATATACTGCATTACAATTCATGAATTTATGCCATCTGGTAGACACGCGAAGCATTGCAGCCTATTAAATCCTAATCATTATCATTTAACAGATCAGCCGCCCGTCAGCCAGGCATGAACCCAGGCTGGGAAGGCAAACGCAACGGGGCTTGTCAGAGGTGAGGAGCGGCGCATTCCAGGTATCTGCCAGGTACATACTGGGTATTTGCTCGAATAAAGTGTGTCGGTGCAGTAGTACCAGATGTTTCTCTAATTTAGAACTCCACTTCTATAGTATATTGCATGTGCAGGCAAAAGAGGGCTCAATTTATATAGTGGTTACAAATCACATATACAGTATGTTATATTACTATACTGCAGGGAGGTGCAAACTTTTTTCCCTGCTCCCCCCTGCCGGCGGTTGCCCTCTCTCCGCACCCCACCCCCGCTTACCTCTGCTCCGGTGGCATGACGTCACGTTGCCATGGCGACGTGTCTAAGAAGCCGCTGGAGCCAAGGTAAGTGAGGCTTACAGAGGCCCTGCAGCTCCCCTGACATAAACCCCCACTTTGCGCACTGCTGCTATACTGTATTACATACTTGTACAAACAACATTAACACCAGTATATAGCAATGTGGAGTCTTATTACCCAATCGGATATACCTGAAGTCATAAATGGGAATAGTACCGAAATTGACATAGAATTGGACCCGTGTGTGTGTCAGAAAGTAATCAAATAAAAGATATTTGATATGACACACAAAACCAATGTTTCGATCCGCACAGGGGGATCTTCCTCAGGTGGGGTGCAATGAAACAGTAATTAACTTATATACCAGCACCCAAGTGTAAAAGGAAACCAAACAATTAACCAATCAAGAGAGCACATGAAAGTTCAGGTGATCTGCACAGGTAATTAGTGGCCATTTTAAAAGTTCTGCCTGGTATTGCTGTATCATGTGGACACGAGTCCTACTCCATTATGAAATGGTATGAGCAATATCAGCTGGCTCAGCAAAGCGTCCTTGGTAACCATGTTGACCAGAGTATTCATGCGCGCTGTAGCAAATAGGTGATGTTGTGACAGAGGTAATCTGAACTTAAATCACTAAAGTCTTGTCGGACCAGATATGTGAGGGTAAGGAGTGACAAAGACAGTGGGTTGATGAGGGTATAGAAGTCCATGGAAGAAGCAGAGAGTGCCATGGAGCAGACTCTTTGAGTGTCTTTGCTCTCTCGCTCTCTCTTTACGCTCTCTTTACTCTCTCTTTGCGCTCGATCTCTCTTTGCTTGCTCTCTCTTTGCACTCTCTGCTCACTCGCTCATTGCGCTCTCCTCTCTCTTTGCTCTCGCTCTCTCTCTTTGCTCTCTCTCTCTTTGCTCTCTCTCTCTTTGCTCTCTCTCTCTCTGCTCTCTCTCTCTCTGCTCTCTCTCTCTCTCTCTCTGCTCTCTCTGCTCTCTCATGTCTTTCTTTTCCCTCTTATCTACCGTATTGGCCTGAATATAGTGCTATGTTTTTTTTCCTAACAATGTCCTTCTGAAAACTACTCTTATTATATGTGCAGCCCAACACCTTATATTTTTCATGTAGAGCACCGTCACAACTGTAGGGCTCGTATTTTGTGCGAGGTCGCACTATATTCAAGCCAATATGGTATTTCTCACTTGTACTTCATTTTCTGTCTCCCTTCCTGTATCCTTAACTTTTCATGTCTGTTTTTACCCCTGTGATTTAACCCTTCCCCTTGCTCTCACCTTTCCCAGCCTGTCTCTCAGGCTGCAGCTCTACAGCCCCACGTTGCACTACTTGAGGCCCTTACCTAGGCCCCGCCCACCTACGGAGGCTCTGCAGAGGAAGGAATTTCCCCTCTTTCCTTCATACTGCATCTCAGAAGAAAGGATTTCCCTCTGTGCTTCCTTCTGGCATCTCAAGCCCCGCAATGTGCCACCGACAGGAGGGGCAGAAGAGCGAGCTGGCTCCCCAAGAGTGTGGGCTACGCCCCTGCTTCCAAGTTTGATATAGGTCTTATAGTTTGGGAGTTTGTAATGAGCCGCACAGACAAAACATTCTGAAATATATAGTAGATAGGTGCCATTTGTTTCTTTGGTGCATAAATCCCATTATTTTTTTGGGAGTCAGAAGGCAGCCATCTTGAAAGTATGTTATTTCTGACACTGGCAAACCGTAATTAAACTTTCGCTCAATGGACAGCTAAGATCCTTTCACTTGCATACGAGTAATGTATACCTACATTCAATCAAACAATGTAGAACACTCCAGCTTGTTTGATCTTTCCATGCAGGATTAAAAAACAGTGGGCAGAGAATATTCGGATTTGAAGCAGAGTAACAGAATGTAGAGCCTGATGATGGCTTTCTGCATTTTATGTTCAGGACCATTCCCATCCTTTGAAAATGAACTTTATATTTTTTCTTCTGCATCGATTGTCTGAAACCTACACATTTTACGGAACTGTTGCTGCATGTTGGTTTGAAAACCGGTTAGGCCCAGATCCACAAAATGGTCCGAAGCTTTAGCAAGCCTTACTCTCATTCAAATTAATCACAGTCAGGATAAAGGTTTTAGATCTTACCGCACTCCGTTTAGATCATTACTGTAGGTGTCTTTTTTCTTTCTAAGGTGCAGGCAGTGGAAGAGAAGCCACCTAGTTAAACTTGGAGCTGCATATCTTCTTGCTGCACTATTCTAATAAAGTCTTACACCAGACATAGCATAATAAACTGTTTTATTTGCAGGTTGCAAAGGCACAATGTTTCAGGAATCTCCCTTCCTCAGGTGAAAATGTGATGTAAATATTGCACCTGAGGAAGGGAGATTCCCAAAATAATGTACCTTTGCAACCTGCAAATAAAGCAGTTTATTTAAATAATAATCCCTTCAGAACAGGGCATTACTGGTCAATAATGCCCTGGCTGGAAAAGTTGAAGGCCAGAGGCCTAAATCTTGATTATATTCTTTTTTTCAAACGTGTGTGATACTTCTGGCCTACGTTTGCAAACTTATCTTCAAGGTAAAGCAAATAAAAATATTGTTTTGCTGAATGATATAGACTGTGATAGTTAGATTAAAGTGCAATAAGCCAATTATTACAGCAGACCTCATTATCACAACCTTCAATATAGTATACTTGAAATAGTTCAGTCATTTAGAACCCAGGTTTTCAAAAATCCGATAGTGAGATTCATAGAAACTTTGCTTTTGAAATAGTGTGGCGATTGTGCTTAATTTGACCAAAAACAGGGAAAGGTTTTATTTTCATTTGTTTTTTTTAAACAATGCTTAACATTTAAAAATAAATAATAATAATAAAGGAAACCTTAATGAGAAAAGACAATATATTTGTAAATAATTGTTCTAAAAGTGTCAGTAAATGACACCGCTTTTTACCTCAAAAGGATAGCCACATTTTTAGGATATAGATATACATGTACATAAATTCTTTGAGGGCCTTTTTTTTAAAATTGCAACTTAAACATATAGTGTTGTGCCGCTGTTTTGGTGTCTTACTGCTGATCTGTGGATCTTGACTACTTACATGGTACATTTGAGACATAGTAACACATGCTGTATTTTTGCAGCTTTACTGGTACATCAGAAGGCGAGGATGGAGAGACTTCATCGAGAACTTGAGGTTCAAAAGAAAAAGCTGGACAAGCTGAAAACAGAGGTCAATGAAATGGAAAATAATCTCACACGGAGACGCCTAAATAGGTCGAATTCTGTTTCACAAATTCCATCAGTAAGTTAACCCCTGGAAAGTGCACTATTGTTGTACTTACACTTAATGGGTTATTGGTAATGTAATCTAAAATAAAGTTGGTTAAATAGCCCCTGCTGTGTATTTTAGGTGTAACTACTAGGTAAAAAAACATATTTCAATTGTCTGTCTGCAAACCAGCCCCTGCTGTGTATTTTAGGTGTAGTTTTTACTTTAGTCTTAATTAAATTCAGCTCTGACACTTAGGCATGACAACATCCTGCTGAAAAAACATCTGTGTTAATAAGCCTCGCTAATTAAGGTGGATGGGCTGAATTAAATTCTGTCAGGTTACTTATTAGGCCTTTTATATGGGCAGACAGAGCAGCCCTAGCTGTGAATGCAGCCCATGAATTCAAAATGGCCCATGTTCTAAGTGGCAAGCCGTGTGGAGTTTAACAGGGAGTTCAACAGGAGTTAAAACAAGTGGACTACACAACACCCATTGCCCTCAATCCTGGAATTGAACTACGTTGGAAAGGTGGACATTTTCTATCCCAGACCACACATCTCAGCACTAAACTATTACTATTATGCCGCTGCTACTCTTTATATTTGCTCTGACCTCTCTTCTTTTCAAAATACGGACTTCTTTCTACCAGCCCCATGTCTCCAACTCTATTCATATATCTCCATCCCTCCTTCCTTCACCTCTTCTTAGTTCACATGAACTCCTTTCTTACCTGCGCTCTCTGACACTACACAGCTATTCCCCCTGCACTAAAACACACCCCTACAAATCATCCTCACACATTCTCTTTCTTTTCATGCTTCTCCGTGCTTCTTGGGATATCTCTCCCAATCCCGGTCCCTGCCTTATTTCTACTTGCCCTCGCCTGCAAAATGCAACTTCTACTCCTTCTGGTGTTAACCCCTCCAACCTCATACCCATCCCCTGCCACCCTCCTCTCTCGCTTTCTCCTGTGCCCTTTAGAATGCTCGCTCCCTTTCTAACAAGTTCCTCTCTGTGCATGACTTCTTTCTCTCTCACTCTCTGCTCCTATTTGCTATAACTGAGACCTGGCTCACTCAGTCTGACTGCTCTGGAAGCTGCTCTCTCTTATGGTGGCCTTTCCTTCTCCCACACTCCGTGTCCTGATGGCAGGGGTGGAGGCGTGGGGCTACTCTCTGCCGTTACCGTACCCTTCCTATTCATCCCTCTCTTGCTTTTCCTTCCTTTTGAGGTTCACACTGTCCAGATCTTCTCTCCTCTTCCTGTCCATGTGACGGTCATCTATCGCCCACCTACCTCTACTCATCCCCCTTCTGCCTTTCTCTCTCACTTTGAATCCTGGCTCTCTTTCTTTCTCTCCTCAGATTCTCCTGTTCTTCTCCTTGGGGACTTCAACTGCCACATTGATGACCCCTCTCTCCCTTGGGCTTCCCACTTTCTCTCTCTAACCTCTTCTTTTGGCCTTCAACAGTGGACTGCAGCTAGCATCCACAAGGATGGCCACTACCTAGACCTGGTTTTCACAAAAAACATTTCTCTGTACGATTTTCTCCATTTCCCCCTTTCCTCTCTCTGACCATCACCTTATCTCATTTTCTCTCTCTCGTTTCTCCCTTTCTCCATCTCCCCCACGCTTCTACTGAAACCTGCACTCTATTAACCTATCAGCCTTTGATTCCACTTTACGCTCCTCTCTCTCCTCTCTGTTCTACTCCAGGCCCTGACAACCTGGTCAGGAACTACAACTCTGCCTTATCCTCCTCTCTTGATCTACATGCCCCGCTTTCTCTCTGCCGCCCTCGCCCTTCTAACCCCAGACCCTGGCTAAATTCCCACACGTGCATGCTGTGCTCCTCCACTCGTTCCTCTGTATTCTCTTGCTTGCTCCACTTTCTCAACACCCATTCTCTCCTAGACACTCTACAATTTGGCTTCCGCACGGCTCACTCGACGGAAACAGCCCTCACTATAATAACTAATGACCTCCATGCTGCCAAAGACAGAGGTCATTACACTCTGCTCATATTACTCGACCTCTCTGCAGCATTTGACATAGTGGACCACCCTCTTCTCCACATTCTCCATATTCTTTGTATTCGTAAGAAAGCTCTATCCTGGATCTCCTCTTACCTCTCCCATCGTACTTTCGGTGTCTCTTTTGCTAACGCCTCCTCCTCCTAATCTATCGATCTCTCTGTGGGGATACCCCAGGGCTCTGTCCTGTGACCTCTTCTCTTTTCCCTGTACACACTTTCTCTAGGTGACCTAATCACATCTCTTGGGTTTAAATATCACCTCTATGCTGATGACACACAAATTTATTCTTCAAACCCTGACCTTACACCTGCTGTACAGACCAAAGTTTCTGAATGTCTCTCTGCTATATCATCCTGGATGGCCCTCCGCCGACTTAAACTTAACATGACAAAAACAGAGCTCCTCATGCTTCCTCCCAAACGTGGCCTTACTACCTCCTTCCACATTACTGTTGGAAGTACCATCATTCACCCAGTAGCCCAAGCACGCTGCCTAGTGGTCACGCTTGACTCCTCTCTCACATTCAAAACGTCTCTAAAACCTGTTGCTTTTTCCTCTGCAATATTACAACGATACGCCTTTCCTCTGTTGCTCGACTGCTAAAACCCTGACTCAGGCCCTCATTCTCTCCCATCTTGATTACTGTAACCTCCTGCTGTCTGGCCTTCCTGCCTCTCACCTGTCTCCCCTACAATCTATCCTAAACGCTGCTGCCACAATCACTCTACTCTTTCCTAAATCTGTCTCGGCATCTCCCCTGCTGAAATCCCTCTCCTGGTTTCATATCAAATCCTGCATCTCGCACTCAGTTCTCCTCCTCACTTTTAAAGCTTTACACTCTTCTGCCCTTCCTTACATCTCAGCCCTAATTTCTCGCTATGCACCATCCCGACTCTTGCGTTCTGCTTAAGGATGTCTTCTCTCTACCCCCTTTGTATCTAAAGCCCTCTCCCGCCTTAAACCTTTCTCACTGACTGCCCCGCACCTCTGGATTGTCCTTTCCCTCAATACCCGACTAGCACCCCCTCTATCCTCCTTTAAGACCCACCTTAAGACACACTTGCTTACAGAAGCATATGAGTAGCACCATAGATTTTACTAGACACATGATACATAAACCTTGGCCCCCTGCAGAAGCACTTGCCAAAATGCCCTCCTATTGTCTCTGTACGTTCCTCCTACATACCAATTAGATTGTAAGCTCCTCAGAGCAGGGACACCTCTTCCTAAATGTTACATTTATGTCTGAAGCACTTATTCCCATGACCCGTTATCTGTATTTGTTATTTATATGATTGTCACGTTTATTACTATTGTGAAGCGCTATGTACATTAATGGCGCTATATAAATAAAGACATAAAATACAATAGGCAATCGATTAAATTTGAGTAGAGAACTCTGTGTTTTTACGCAAGTACAAGGACATAGTAATGACTCTATGTATTCTATAGCTTCTCTTTTCAGGACCATAGAGGACAGAATTCCTAATGATTCCTAAAGATCATGTTTCATTTTATTTCATGTTCAAAAGAAATATCCACTTAGTCTTTTAAAAGCGAAAATGTATATATTACGAAGAAACCAGTTTGACTGCTTATAATCGTTTTTGGAGGTGCAGTCTGTCCTCTGTGGCAGTATCCCCTCAAAACTGCCACCAGCATGAATCTGAATAGAGAGAGAAGAGGTTAGACAAACACATATAATATAATTGTCAACTCGGATCATTTATTGGTGAAACGAGGCCAAGTGCATAAGGTTTTGGGGTACAAACTGCCCCTCCACCTGAAGAATGGTCTGTTTGTATCCACAAAACGTTGCGCATTTGGTCTTGTTTCACCAATAAATGCTCTGCAATTACCTTAATATTCGAAGCTCTAAGATGAGGGGACAAGGTGGACAAAAAGACGTACATTTTGTGTTCATGGTTTAGAAAGCAGGAAGAAAGCTCTGGAAGTAGGAGAGGAGAAATCCAAAGGGAAGAAGCGTGTTGCAGGCAGAGATGAGGAGCATGTGTGTACATTTTAGATGAGCTAGTTTTCTACCTACTGTACGTTCTGTGATGCCCCTGGTTTCCATAAGAGATTACCAGTGTTTCCATGAAAAGGTTTAGTAATAGTGGACATTGTACTTGCTGTACTGTAGCCAGTTAACGGTGTTACTTATTTGCTCCACATACCTAAAGCAATGCAGATCCTTACAACATTAATAAAATGTAGTCCTGTTTCAGTCCTCAGGGAATTTGTTCTGCATCTACTGTAACAATGTCTCTTTTTTTTTTCTCCCCCAAGCTGGAAGAAATGCAGCAGTTAAGGAGTTGCAACCGACAGCTGCAGATTGACATTGACTGTCTCACCAAAGAGATTGATCTTTTTCAGGCAAGAGGTAGGTAAGGGAAAGGGGATCCAAAAAATCTTCACTGGGCTCACTCATTTGCAGTGTGTCTTGAGGTGCCTCTTGCCCTTGGGCTCATCAAAAGAAAACAACTGATTTTGCTTAGATGTGGGGGCTTGGAAAAGGCTCATGAGTTGTTTTTGAAGCTTCCATGCAAACACATTAACCAGTGTACTTTTGCACAAGTTCCAGGAGTAATGTATATCAGAGCCTGAAGTCAACCATCAAAATTGTAAAGGATAAAATAACTAAGATATTCCAGGCACACACATCTTTAATTTGTATTACAATTTACACAAAAATCACTTGTAATACCAATATAATGTTTATTTTCGAACAAAATTTGCATTGAATGCGGTGCCCAGATTTTGTTCTTAATTTTTTTGTCCCTGTTCAAAAGCATGATGGCATTTTTTTTATTACGACAAGTTAGACACATTATAAGAAAGTATTTGGGTTGAAATTGTTTACTGTCAACAGGAACCCTGCGCTATATTTTAGTTGTGTAGTAAAACAGAATTAGCTGTTTACATCTGGTAATATTTAGTTGGCTTCTATTTGCTCAACGTTTAAAAGTATAAAATAAATGCGCAAGTTTTTTATACCACCTTAAAATAATATTCATTCAAGTCTCAATGTACATAACCAGTGCCCGGGCTCTTAAATTAGAATGTGAATTTTTAAGAGTTTATTCCAGAAGATAGAGGGTTTAAACTACAATTATTGAGTTCTTTCAGCCATTGCACCTACATTACATATGTATACAATACTTGTATACCGCCAAACAAAATGTAAATAGTTTCCTAAAGTATATTATTATTTTTAATTCAAAATTTTCTTTTTTTCTCCCCCCCCCCTCAGGACCACATTTTAATCCCAGCGCTATACATAACTTTTATGATAATATTGGATTTCTAGGTCCTGTGCCTCCAAAGCCTAAAGGTACAGTAACTGTTGGTAAGTGAAGATTCAGATTTGCGCTTACAGCTCGTTGTTAATTTGTAATTTTATTACATGCTGATGTGAGAAGACCAGTTCAAAGGGGGTAAATATTGGCAATGTTACGATTGCTGTTTTAAGATACGGTTACCATAAATACAATCTGTCCTGCTAAATGTATTTTATTTATGAATAGTTGTCCTTTGCTATCTTTAGGCCCATAGCAATTGTGTAAAATGGCCTCCTGTTTTTCATTAAGCCTTATATAAGTTCCAATTTCATTGGAAAGGTCTAATGTCAGCTTGGCAGGTTGTGCCTGTGCTTTTAAGAAACTTTCTAGTAAAAGCGTTTGTTTTGGTCTTTGTGATCATTACATAGTTACATAGTAGATATGGTTGAAAAAAGACGTAGGTCCATCAAGTTCAACCTATGCTAAATTTAGACAACAGATACTTTATCCTATATCTATACTTACTTATTGATCCAGAGGAAGGCAAACAAAAACCCCAGAGTCATATCATCCAATGATATCTCATAAGGGGAAAAATAAATTCCTTCCTGACTCGGCAATCGGATTAATCCCTGGATCAACATCCTTCCCATGTAAACTTATTTGGTATATCCCTGTATACCTTCCCCATCTAAAAAGATGTCCAACCTTTATTTGAACAAATCAAATGTATCTCCCATCACAGTCTCCATGGGTAATGAATTCCACATTTTAACTGCCCTTACTGTAAAGAACCCTTTCCTTTGTTGCTGGTGAAATCTCCTTTCCTCCAACCTTAAGGGATGGCCCCGAGTCCTTTGTACTGCCCGTGGGATGAATAGTTCTTTTGAAAGCTCCTTGTACTGTCCCCGAATATATTTGTATATAGTTATCATATCCCCTCTTAGATGCCTCTTTTCTAATGTAAATAAATCTAATTTAGCTAGCCTATCCTCATAAGTTAGATTGTCCATCCCCTTTATTAATTTGGTGGCTCTTCTCTGCAGTCTCTCTAGTTCCATAATGTCTTTTCTTAGGATTGGTGCCCAAAATTGTACTCCATATTCAAGGTGAGGTCTTACTAATTCTTTGTAAAGGGGCATAATTATGTTTACTTCCCTTCCACCCATTGCCCGTTTGATGCAAGATAAGATCTTGTTTGCCTTTGCAGCTACTGCATGACTTTGGGCACTATTGCTAAGCCTGCTGTCTACAAGCACTCCTAAATCATCCTCCATCAAGGATTCCTCCAATATATCTCCATTTAATTTGTGTCGCCTTTTTATTCTTGCATCCCAAAAGCATAACCTTACATTTATCTGTATTAAACCTCATCTGCCATTTACCTGCCCACGTTTCCAGTCTCTCCAAGTCCTTCTGAAGAGAAATTACATCCTGCTCTGATTCTACTACCTTACACAATTTAGTATCATCAGCAAAGATGGAGACTTTGCTCTCGATCCCAACCTCAAGGTCATTAATAAACAAATTAAAAAGCAGGGGTCCCAGTACCGATCCCTGAGGTACGCCACTCACAACTTTAACCCAACCTGAAAAAGTTCCATTTATGACAACCCTCTGTTGCCTGTCCTTTAACCAGTTTTCAATCCAGGTGCATATATTATTACTGAGTCCAATTTTCTTTATTTTGTACACCAACCTCTTGTGTGAAACCGTATCAAAAGCCTTTGCAAAATCTAAGTAGACCACATCAACTGCATTACTCTGGTCTAAATTCCTACTTACTGTACCTCCTCAAAGAAGTTTAAAAGCAGGGGTCCCAGTACCGATCCCCGAGGTACTCCATCAAATTATTATTTATCAGACAAATGTAAAAAAACAGAATGTGTTCATTTAGTTTCTTTTCCAAAAGAAAATGGGTGGAAAATGTATTTGTATTTTATGAAAGGTTACCTGTAAAGAGTCCTAAAAGCTGCATGATATCGGTTTGTGATCCGACGATATTGGGATCCTTTGTTAAAGTAAAAGTACTTGACCAGAAGTACGAGTTGCAACTAATTGAACCTAAAAGCACGTGTATTCAAAATCAACCTATTATCCCTTCATGTCAGCTTTTATATTGAACTTAAAGCAGCATTTAATTCCAAATCATGTGAGTTAAATTTTATTTTATTTTTTTAAATAATACTGCATCCCCCTACTTTATGCCCTTTTTGATGTATTGAGCTTCCTGGGTTGCTATAGCAACTATTTAGAATGTGACACCACTTCCTCTTGTGACACAGGCAGCGATATTGCCTGATCTGGGAAGCAGGATCTTCACCGGTCGATCACAGGAGAACGGATCGATCAGCAGCTTAGATAATTACATTGCTGTAAATATAAGGAATTGATGCATTTATTAAAACATTATCCCTTTTATTTAACAAAATGCCTGTGGCCTTGGATCAAAATCGAATTGATGGCTTTTATTTTGGGATAACATAATATATAACAAAATAAGAATGATGCAAGAATGATTAACTTTTGGATATAAGGCTTGATTTTGGTATTTGAACCAGTCTGCAGTTATGAACATCATTTTATAATTTAGGAGTCTTAGAAGCTCAAATAACTGTGTAAACATGTCAACTTGCAGATTCAGTAGACCTGGAATACCCATTCACATTGAAATACTTTGAGTAACTGTATTGGATTATGGAGAAAACGGATATCTTATCTTTGGAGACCAGACAAATGCATTCCACCCTCCTCTGCTTATTTGTGCACCAAAGAATTCCCATTAAAGCAGCGTTCTCTTCTTAGATTCTTCTTTTTATATAAACATGTTCTGTTTATGTAACAGTTTAAAAAGCAGTTGTATTCTTACTGAAGACATTCTCACCTTTTATATCTTTCTCTGAAAGCAGCAGTTCCCCCTCTGAAATTGAATATTTAAAAGAAAAAAATCTTAAGCTTATCCATGATCCTCCAACATCCGGGTCTCCAGATATTTGTAGTGATTATTGGTTTTTTTATGAGCCATTTTTCACAAAAAAAACCCACCAAACCTACAAATACTGCAGCAGGGTCAGTTTACGGCCAATACAATGCTGCATTTTACGGCCAATAAAGTGCCGCAATATCCTATGCTGATAATGTCACGGCTACTCTATTGACTGTCGGGAATTTCTATTGCCTGGTGCTGGGGCGAGGGAACCTGAAGGAGATTTGGGAGTTTAAAGTTTACAGTCCTTATACAATTTCACATGTCACCTATAGAGTGTAGGGCGGAAAAGATGGCCAAGCACTTTACCCTTCAAGATCATGTTACTTTTAAATGAGCTTTGTATCCAGCTTGAAAGATATTGTATTACTTTTCCCCCCTCTTGAAATGTTCACACATTAGTTTTGAGGCTCTCTGCCCTCTCAAGTCCAAGTAGCAAAATGCAGCCCAAAACCCAGATACTTGATATACTGTTTTCCATTAAGTACCTCATGGAAGAGTTCTGGCTCCGAAAACTAAATATGTAGCCAAAGGCTTTCCTCACCCCCTTGTTATTGTGCTTTATTTTTATGTAACGGGTATTTCCCCCCCCCCAATCGCAGATATAGTGTGGGTGCAGAGAACATACGGTGTTACCAGGTGTGGTGCTTTACCTGTTGGCTCACAGGAGGTCTGAGCTTCCGCCACGGGGAACCTGGGGCAATTATATTATGAGTAACCCTGTACTCTGTGCAGCGCCTCCACCTGCAATGGTTCCTAGCAGAGCAGGAATTGTTCCTCGCAGGACACATATAATAACCACATACACTGTATGTACAATAACCAAATACCTTTACTGGTGAGCATATGAACCAATAATCAATGATAGAATAACAGGTGTCCCTCTCTAGAGGAGACACTAACTAATCTGACTCTCCCACCTTCACCGGATGATCCCACCCCGTGTTCAGTAATCCCCCACACAATGTCCAGCACTCTATAGAGAGCGGATATGTGTGACTGCGCAGTCACTAAGGAAACTACTAGGCCTGTTGGTGCACGTGTAGATCAGAGTTACCTGCCGAGCACTCCAGTGCTCGGGCCTGCAACGGACTTCACAAAGGATCTGCCGCTTGGTGATCTCCGTGTGATCCTGTGGTTCGATGTCCAGGGTCCGCCAGGGGCGATGCCACCCTGGAGATAGTCTCTGTCTCTAGGCCCAGACTTGAGCCCAAGTCTTCTTCACGGGTAACGCAGCGTCCGCTGTGTCCCTCTCTAACTCTAACGCTACTGTGACAGGATCCCTAACCTAGGGCCTGTCCCTGTAGCACCACAAAAAGGGGAGTGAGGACCTATCTGGGACCTAAGGGGTTAATAGCCTACTCCGCTCCCCTAACTCTTCCCAGTCCTGACTCTAACTGATAACTCCCAGCGCCTGCAGCAACCTACTGGGTACGTACAGCAAACTTGCTGCACAACCCCTGTGCCTTCTTGTCAGGCCTCACATCACTGCCAGCCGTGACCCTGACAAGACAGCAGTCACACACTCACTAAGGGCAGCGTCCCTAACTTGGGCCGTCCCTTAGCAATTACCCACTAACCTGGTGGGGAGTTGGGGCCTACCTGGGATGTGGGGGACCTTACGCGGTGCAGGAGCTTCACTCGCTCCCTGCACCCTTCCTTCCCCTTCTGCTCCCCAGCTCCAACTCACGTAAGTGACAGAGCCCCTATCCTGAGGGCTGTCCTTGGCAACACTTACTCTACTGGGCGACTCAGAGCTAACTTGGGCCTTGGGGGCTGTTGGCCTAGTGCAGGGAGTCACTGACTCCTGCACCCTACCTCCTTCCCTTGGCTGCTCCTAGGTCTGACTGACCTGCGTGCCCCAAGCCCGCGAAATGTATCTGTCACGCTGCGCTCACCACAAACAGGACGAAAGACCGCGGGGCTGAGGTGGGGTTGTATAGGCACCGACCCACAACCACGCAGTCCTGTCCGGAATGCGTAGTCCTAGTTGTACCGCGTCGTAGGGTTGGAGAGGTCAGGGTAGTCAGGGTACTTGCCGTGTTCCAGGGTTGGAGAGTCCGGGTAGGTAGAGTTTCGTAGCCAAGGTCCTGGGTAATAGAAGGTAGAGTAGTCGAGTAACGAAGCCGGGGTCAAAGTGCTGGAGAGTGTAGAAATCCAAGTAACAGGCAGGGTCAAACAGATCAGACAAAGTTCAAGACAAAACTAGACAGCAGCGGTGAGCACAATGCATAAACAGGAGTTTATGCTCAGCAATGAAGGACAGGCAGAAGCAGGTATATAAGTGGGAAGGGTCCAATTACCTTGCAGGGGTGTGTTCTGGTCCACCAATGGTGTCAGAGAGACACTGATCAAAAACAGCTTGCAATTAGGCTTTCCTGATGCTAGGTCTGGTTGCCGGGCAACCCGCGCGCGTGCGCGATGCGCGTCGCGACGTGATGACGTCATGCGGTTAAGTCTTCCGCCTGTGGAGTGTTGCCGCAGCTCCTCACCGTTCTCCTGCTTCCTGGTTCCCAGAGCCAACCGTGCGCGTGCGCGAGGCGTCTCGCGGGCTCAGTCCTCCGCCATCCCCTCCCGCCGTCGGCGTCCTGCACTGCCCTGGCAGTGCGTGGGCGCATGACTCTGCCCCGTGGTGCTTCCCTTAGTCGGTCTCCGCGCGGATCAGAGGCAAGTGTGACAGTATCTATCTGCTCTTGCAGAGTCATCCTCTAGCCCTATTGGCACCCTGGTGTCATGTGGCTCTACCCCTGGGCACCCTGGGGGCTGACAGTCCTGTACTGCGCATGCGCGAGCTATCTGTGGGCCTCCCGCACTATTGGGCTCCTGCGCATGCGCAACCACACTCACAATGGCGGCGCCCTGCTCCGCGAGCCGCTGGGACCCTAGCGACGCGACCGCGGCCGTAGCAACGGCCCGATCGCGTCCCCGGCAACCAGCCCGCTCGCGTCCCTGGCAACCGGCCCGATCGCGTCCCCTGCAACCGGCCCGCTCGCTAAGGTAACGCGCTGCTCATGCACCTGCCCCCTCACTCCCTCGCGCGCGGCTGCCCTGCGCTGAGGAAGGAGGGGGGTCAGTTATGGCAAGGGGAACCTGGCTACATCTAGAAATACACTTCTCCCATATTTATCTCTGCTGACTCTATGTGCTAAATATTTATTGACCTTTTTAAAAAACAAATGTATGTGGCTCTTACATTTTCCCTGCGATGCTGTTTTCATGTGCACCACTATATAGATGCGTTTTTTTCTTTTATGTGAGATTAAAAAAAATTTGTTGTTGAATCACATATGCAGGAGAATGTGGCATAAAGTACATCATAAAAACAAGTTTTGACAATCAAAAGGTACTGCTCACAGCAAAAGTGTTAAATACATTTTTTGATTTTTTGAAATAGCAACAACAGCAAAAAATACATAATACTGACCACATACCTATACTGGTAACATTGCTGCAGCTTTAATCTTTACAGTGGCATGGAAGTGGTGGCACGTCTGCGTCGTGATCGCTCCTGGGGTGATCACATCATGTGGCTGTTACCCGAATGCCAGAAACTGAAATGGAGGAGCAGTCGTCCCGTTCTACCCCTAGGACATAGGCACTTGCTCGTTTCTTTTTGAGAACTTTCTAAGGGATGAGGAAACCTTCCATGTTTCAAATGGATTTCTGCAATACAAACAACATTTGGTACATGTGCCACAACTGGAATATTGCGTGGCCTTTCTTATGTAGTTAGAAAGCCAGAGCAATTATTCTTTAGTTCAGGCTGGGGTGCGGAAGAGACCCCAACCCATATTATCACTGTCACATGTACCTCCTGTTCACACATGGTTTTATGAATCATTAATGAATTTGAACATGCACATCCTCCAGCTTCTGTTAATGCTCTTGTAAATTAGATTTTCATTAAAATGATGGGTGACCCAAAGTGTATTCGGGAAGGCACAAAATACATGCTTCATGAAAGTACCGAAAATTAATATTTTACATACCCTAACCATACACAGACACACGCACACACCTCAATCAAGAACTGGCATATTATCAGCACATAACATAAATAATCTAGATACAGTACACACATTATCCAGACCAAAGGCACGGAGAGGATCCAGCACAACCATGTAAGCATATTCAAATGATCTGTATTAAAATATACAGATGGCCGACGTGTTGGTCCTCTACCCCCCTGATGAAGGTCCCATAGGACTGAAACGTCGGTGATTATCTTTTATAATAAATATCATTTGAATATGCTTACATGGTTGTGCTGTATTCTTTCTCTATGCCTTTGGTCTGGGTAATTTATTACTTTGTGTGTGTGTGTTATACAAACATAAATAACAATATACTGTATACATGTGCAAACAACAAAGAATCTCTTGCATCAGCTTATACAATGTAAATAATGATAAGAATAGTATGGTGCAATAAGGACAGAATAACAGTATACACATAAAGAAAATATGTCCCTAATGAATGCACTCCGTACGGTGATGGGTTAATTTTAAATTAAAACCATTTTATATGAAATATATTAAAAATAAGTTAAATTGGTAGACTAAATCCATGGCCAATTGATAAATGTACAGACAGATTATAAAGGATAGATAAGATATGTATACATATATATATATATATATAGTATTACGTTGTATCCTGTCACTGTTTGTTGTAAAGTGAAACGATGGATAGTGAGGACCGCCTGTACAGCTCAGTGTATTACGTTGTATCCTGTCACTGTTTGTTGTTTTCAGTTGGGAGCGTTCCCATTACGTAAGCGCCAGTGGTAACGGCCCTTAGTTCCTCTCGCTACTGAACAAGACGCAGCACGCTCTGAGTAAGGAGTTCCCAGCATAGTAACTTTGGAGCATGTTTGGATCAGCCGAACTGGGAGGTTCCTTGGGAACTTCCTAGATATGATATACAGAAGCTGTAGATATCTCACGGGTCTCCTCTGGTACTGGTTCCTGTCGCTGCACATCTGTAATGAGGAGAGTATAGGACGTGCTCCCATGTTGGTCCATAAAACGGTATCACGACCTCCAGTGACGGTAATGTTCCCCGGGAGCAGCGCGCTGCTGGGCCGCTGCTCTGCGTTACTGCCATGACTGTCCTTCTTCTTACTGTTCCAGTGTTCCAGCGCAGCCGCCATCGCCATGGTCACCGCGCTCAGCCTGATGACTATTGTGGGGCGGTTACAGAATGGAGCGCTGCGCCTGCAGCAGTCCGTGTGATGTACAATCTCCTGGAGCCAGTATGGGCCATAGTGCCGGCTCCGACGTCCAACATTACACAGCACCGAGCCGTTAGACACCCCTTTACTCAGGCACGGCACGTGATACGGTGTTCTATGCCGGTACGTGCGCCCTTATCCCATATAATGAGAGCCACAGGAGAACTGATGAGTTTGCCCCATGTCTATGCCTCAGTACTTCAGTACTTCAGTATGGAGGAAACAATGTTGCTCCTAATGTCATTGAGTCATCATTACCCGTTACTGCCAAATGGCTTTGTTCCCCTGAAGCGTTGTGTGCAGCGTGATCACAATGTAACATGACAATTGTGTGCATGATGTAGGGTTGGGGACCTATGGAAAACGTGTGTATTCTCTCTTTGCTGGACACTGTGCAGTGAAGGGTGTTATTCCCTATTTTACCCACCAGAAGAAATGAAACATTTACAGCCGAGATAAACATCACCAGTAACAATACAGGACGTCTAGCATTGAATAAATACATTAAAGAGCTTGTGAACACGCACACAAAGTGCGAGCGCTGGTGCGCAGGTGTGTGTCCACTTGATGGTAAATAATGTAATTAATATATACGTGTATTCTCAAGTACCCTATAAATCATATACAGAAATCACACAGAGTATAAGGCAGTAATTACCAAAATACAATAAAATGTAATAAAAACTGAATATAATTGTATACTGAAAACATAAAAAACGCAAAACCACTGATACATGCGCCCCTATAGATGCAGACTTGCAGCAAACACACAGATACGCTAGAAGTAACACCCCTTCCTGTGCTCACAAACGTGTCAACATGAAACAAGTGTTATATACTGTATATATGGGGATACAATGTGTGCTAAACAATATCCTCCGGAGTGAATTTTGTATTTTAATGGGTCTTTAACCAACGCAGCGCACGATGTCAGGATAACGCTCCCCCTCCATCAATAACATCAAAAAGCAAACAGGCATAAAGGGCGCAAACAAATGTCAATGTCTTTATAAAATATTATGGAATCAACATTAAAAACTGTGCACTCATCGGTCTCCGTTCTCCCCTGTCCTGTGTGTGCGGTCAGCTGTAAGTCCTGGGGTCCTGTTTCTTTGTCCACAGCCCGCTGGGCCCCTTTCCTGGCCTTTATGGTTGGGGGGGATGAGCGCTTGTGAGCTGTAGACCCCTGTTGGTTAACAACGGTCCCGGCTCTACTCCGCGGTGTGCCCCTCTTCCTCCGATCGGCGTTGTTCGTTGCGGGAATCTCCCGGAACTGACGTCATGTCCCGGAAGTCACGACTTACATAAGTATGTCTTTATTTATATAGCGCCATTAATGTACATAGCGCTTCACAGTAGTAATACATGTGGTAATCAGATAAATAACAGATAATATAAATAACAGAGCATGGGAATAAGTGCTTCAGACATAAAAGTAACATTAAGGAAGAGGAGTCCCTGCCCCGAGGAGCTTACAGTCTAATCACGTTCACCATGTTATTGCTATATAGCCGGTGGGGAGGTATGCACGTACATGGCAGTGCCTGCGTTCAGGCACATGAAGGTATCTTTTCGCTCCTCCACGATATCAGGGAAGGGTCACAGAGCTCTTATGTTAAAGTCCAATTTTTATATGTGAAAAATCAGGGAACACGTACAGTACAACGACGATGTGAAAAGCGCATGGATAGACCAGTTCAATTTCCTCCGATTCCCGCGACATCCACCGCCGTTCCAGCCGGCGTTCTACATCACTTCCGGTTTGTTGGTGACACTTGTTGGGGCCACTTGCTATACAGAGATAACATTGTGAACTTGCTTTGTGTTCTTCTCTTTCTTCTTCTCTTGTCGTCCCTATGCTGAGGTGCGCTGATTATCTTTGTCCACACTTGTGTGTTTGCTGTTCACAGCGGGTGTCTCATGTTACTGGATATTGCTGTATTTTTTTGATTATTAGGTGTAATTTATTCATGAGCAGTTAGATGACTGTGACAATCGGGCAGTTAATCAGGCCAATAATAAAGGCAGTATGACCGACTGATTAACCCTAAATCGTGTCGGGACAGAAGGGGTTAATTCTATGTACACCCCCAATGTCATGTTTTCCCCTACAACACCATGTTGTCCCTGTTTTGCAGTGATTAACCCTGATTCGTGTTAGGCCAGAAGGGGTTAGTTCCATGTACACCATAATGTCATATTTCTCCCTACACCCTCTTTCTTGTACCCCTTTTGCAGCAATGTATGCGAATTGGGCCAATTGTATTTAAGACACAAGGAGCAAGCTAGCCCTCTAATTTTCACTAGCATAGCTAGCTAAGGATGTACTAAGCCCATACATATTGTTTGGTGTCCCCCACACATACAGAAAGTATATCTATATATATATATATATATATGTCTAAGACATGCAAATGAACATACAGTAATATTTACAGTTGCTTTATGCTTTACTGTGGAGGGTTTTTGTCACGTTTTTTACCCACCATAACCTTAATGACAGTGGTGATTACCTAGTCTAGTCTCAAACCTGCTAGCCATTAAGACCAGCCTCACACTGATGATACCCATCAAGGTTGAAACATGTATGTGAGTAGGTCTAATGGCTTTGCATCTCATCCCAGCCTCTGTTTAAAAGCTGTGTTTAAAACAGCATGCATTGGCTTGAGGATTGGCTTGTGTAATACGAGCTTGAGACAAAAGGTGGCACTGAGTGCTCATTTGCATGTCATTTCCCAGAATCCCTTGCTGCAGTGGAAGCGCTGTATGCTGGGTGACAATGGGGAAAGACAGGGTTGCAGACCTGTCTAAAACATGCAAATGAACATACAGTAATATTTACAGTTGCTTTATATATATATAGATAGATAAACTGAGTTTAGTTATGTTTTAAAAGGTACCGGCAGGAAGCTTTTCCTGTGCCCAGCAATGAATGTATTAACATGCACATATGTTAAGAGTAAGGAAATTAACATTATAAGGAGATGACACTTGGGGGGTGTGTAATCCTGGGCTTTGAAATGCTTAGCAGGATTCAAAGGTGTTAACCTCTTGTTAGCAGGAAAGACCAAATCATTTGTTTGCCCTTCCGTGCTAATTGAAGCTTCAATATCCTTAGATCAAAAGGGTCCCTTTGGCCTAGCTAGACTGAGCGGCATTCAGGAAGAAAACAGGATGGCATATGCTAGTTAGCAAGTGGCCAGGTGGGGGAAGATGACATTTCTGTTGCACATGCTCTGTGCAAACCATGAAGCCAGTTTTGCCAGTAGTTCCTAGCATGGGCAGAACAGGGATTGGTGGGTTAAATGTTCCCATGGAGGGGATTGGGCTTGCATGTTAGGGATAGGACTGTAAACTCTATAACCATGCCTGCCGAGTGATTCATGATTTCTTCAAGCGTGGTTCAAGATCCCATCCAAGTACAGCGGCAGCGGTTCCAGAACGCAAGGGGTTAAGACATCGTAACCAAAAGGATTGTAACCCAAAGGCTTTATTTTCACATCTTTCGTTCAATGGACAATTTATTTCGTTTCCTCATCCCAGTAAGTGATTATTAAGTGTATTCTGAGGTTGTCGTGTGTTTGTCGTGTCTTTGTCTATCAAGGAAATAAATGATAATTTATTTTGCCCGTGCTCAATCGAGAATCCCAAAAATATAAAATTGTTAATAAGTTCTGGTCCAACGTGACAGTGACATTTTATTTAGGGTTATGTAAGTGTCACGCCTGTATGCCCGCAGACCTGGCAAGACCCCAGTACTGAGGTGGGAAGGGTATTACCACACACGCACAGCAGTGAGGGCGTGCCCGGAGTGTGGTATGACGTTGCTGGGCCTGTTGAAAGATAGTTAGTGATACTTGCAACGCCTTGGTGGTATAACGTAAGAATAGTGGTGTCCGTGCGCCAGAGTCCAGGGATCCGGAAGTCAGAATAGCCGAGTTCGTAAGCCAAGTCCAGGGGTTACAGAGGTCAGCAAGGTAGAGTTCATAAGCAGGGTTCAGGGGTAACAGAGAGCAGAGTAGTCCAGGACGAGCAGTGGTCAAACCAGGGAGATCCAGAGATAAACAGGAGCATGAACAGGCTGGAACACAGAGAGAGCAAAGCTTCCTCCTCCAGGCATCTCTCTGCTGGCTCCTATTACTGTTACTGGGTCCCCAGGTACTGCAGGAACATGCTGCGGGTAACCTCACTCCCTCTCGCTCAGCTTCCTCCTCCAGGCATCTCTCTGCTGGCTCCTAGTACTGTTACTGGGTCCCCAGGTACTGCAGGAACATGCTGCTGGTAACCTCACTCCCTCTCACTCAGCTTCCTCCAGGCATCTCTCTGCTGGCTCCTAGTACTGTTACTGGGTCCCGGGGGGGGGGGGGGGGGGGGGGGGGGGGGGGGGGGGGGAAAGGCATGTGATCCGTGCAGGCAGCTCCCTGCACACAGTCACTGGACAGGCAAATGTACACACCTCTCTCCCTCCCCCCCACCTTCTCCTATCACCCCCCTACTTTCTCCTATCACCCCCCTACTTTCTCCTATCACCCCCCTACCTTCTCCTATCACCCCCTACCTTCTCCTATCACCAGGGGCAGAAGGGGACGGGCCACCGTGCAGACAGAGGAGGCAGGAGCGGGGAGGCAGACACACACACTCACCGTGTGCTCTGCACAAAGCGGAAGCCCCGCCCCCGGCTTCCTCTCTGCCTGCAGCCAATCCCCTGCGGCCCGGCCGGCATGAAGCAGGGATGATCGGAGGGATGGTGGGGAGGGATGGGGGGAGGCTAATCGCGGTGCCCCTCTAGGCAAGCTACGGCGCACCAGGGCGCCGCGGCGCACAGATTGGGAAACACTGGTCTATCCCACTATATTAAATGGGTGACTACACACTACAGTCTGTGTTTATAATTACCTTTCCACAGGCGGTTTGTATGGGAAGTTTGAGTAGGCACTAGATGGAGGAATTTCAGCTATCTATTTATTGCTGTGTGTGACATAATCAATTGGTGATATTATTTAATCGCCCTAACACTATCCACAGTATATTGCTTATTACGGCTATCCTCACTAATCAATACTTCTAACCTTCACCTTATCAAGCATCAAGACCATGTATAGGTTTTATGTTTTTTAACTTGTATGTGCGCATTATTGTGAGTAATTAATTTACTGTTCTATTTGACTGCATGTTGATCTGGCATTTGCTAAGCCATTTATATGGGAGTTTTGTGCTCCATATTCAATTAGTGAATGTGAAGTTTTACTAAATAATTGCTGTTATCCAATACATACAGTAAGGTCACCCATTTAATATAGTGGGATAGACAATACCAACAACTGTATATTAGCAGTCGAACTGTATAGTGTGTGTGTGTGTGTGTGTGTGTGTATGTGTACTGTATATATATATATATATATATAATCTATCCTTTATATCTCTGTACATTTATCAATTGGCCATGGATTTATTCTACCAATTTAACTTATTTTTAATATATTTAATATTAAATGGTTTTAATTTAAAATTTACCCATTACCGTACTGAGTGCATTCACTAGGGACGTCTTTTCTTTGTGTATAATATATACTTGTGTTTATTTCGTGTCATCAGCTTTTTTTTATATATATATATTTACTTTTAGATCAAAGGTCCATTGTCAAAACGCCAAAGAATGTGCCAGACACGGAGGAAGATGAGGGAGCTCAGTGGAATTGCACTGCATGTACTTTTCTGAACCACCCTGCCTTAAACCGTTGTGAACAGTGCGAGATGCCCAGGCATTTCTGAGCCAGTAGGTCCCAGTACCCTCTGTCATTGGAAATATAAAGAAAGAAGAAAAATCAGAAGTGACTTTTTAGAATAAAAGCAACATTTCTGGATTATAAGATGATATAGATCTGAAGGTGCGGCCCAGAGAGAATAATACCTCAGTGTTGTATCGTGCGCAGTTGGGTTTTTGTTTTTTTTTGTTTTTTTTTATTAATCATCTGATCAGTTAAATACTGATACACTTGGTTCCCAGCTGCCTGTACCATGTACAGTATTACTATTAGCCCAGTAAGACTCATTCTCAGTTTGGGTCCCTCCTGAACATCTCCACAGGTTGCTGAATCTGCAAAGGAAGAGCAGAGCCAAAAAGTGTTGGCTTTATTTTAGTTGCTCCCGAAAGCTTTCCACACACACACACAAGAAAAAGAAAACACTACGAATTGTTACTTGCTGTAAGCTGTGGCTGCCACATTGGTCGCGGACAGAGGAAGGACTTCACAGTTTGGTGGCGTCTGAACCTCTCGACTTGTGAAGCCAGCATCAATACAATCAAGTCTACGGAAGATAATGAAAAACTGCATGCATTGCCTGTATGATACAGTGAAATTACCCAAAGCTTCTCCAGTTGTACATAGCTCTAAAGCCTGCTTTACATGATTTTTTTTTTTCCCTCGCTCTTTTCACCTTTATAAATTTCCTGTATTTCTATATGTGTAGTGTAATAGTTTTTTTTTTTTGTTTTGGTTAACATTTCCCTTCTTTAAGAATTACTTTTAGCACGGTCAATGTCCTCCCTTTTTAAGCTTTTATCAAAAAATTGGTGCCTTAAGTGGGGGGAGGGAAGAAAGCATCAACGATATGAAACTATGCACAGTTATCTCTCCTCTACACATCCCATTGCTGTTGTAAATGCTAATGTCCTGTGAAGACTTGTGGGGGAAAAACTGATTGACATGGCAAAAGGTCTTTGTAAGGTTACACACACAGTTTAATGTAAGCATTGAATCTTACAGTTGGTGACAAGTGTAGATATCACAGAACGCACAGTAAGTCCTATTTTTGGCCAGTGAGGAAGTCCTATGTAACTGAGAACAGTGCGTCCTTGATTGCACAGCTGGAGGCCATTTTAAAAAGTACCCAAAACTATCATTACATTAATATTTCTCAAATAAAATACTGGTAATTTCAGGATGCGTGATTAGATGAATAAATCAGTTTGCAAAAAGTTTATCAATTTGAAGATTAAGTGAAGACTTCCTCCCGTCTCTCTACAAATGACAACCAAGCGTTTAAAAAAAAAAAAATATATATATATATATATATATATATATATATATATATATTATATGTATGGCTTTGATACAGTTATCTAGAAATCAGAGGAGATCGCCTACCATTAATAACGGAATATCTGAATTATTTTGAGATCAAGGCTGCTTGGTTTTCTGCAATATACATTTTTAAAATTAAATACATGGAATGCCTTACTTATGTGGCTGGTGGCCATTTTTCCTTTCCAGAATGATCCCAGACTTTGAAGGAATCTCCTGAATTGGGGGGTTTCTTGGGTGTAAGACTGGGGGTGGTATGCTCCAGGGTATACCCTTGGTACTGGGATATTAACCTCTTATCTGCCAGTTGACGCAATGCGCTGCTGGCTCCAACGGCCTTCGCTGGGATTCAAAACAAACTAGCATGCTTGCTGCTTTAAGATTGAAATTAATATAGTGAGTTGAAGAAACGAGGATTTTAAATTGTAAGGCAACACATGCAAGAAGTTGGATATCGGAGCCATAGGATAATCAAGACTGTCACCCACTGTAATTGATTCAAAGCCAATCATGGTTTTCAAGGTTGTTTTGTACCGGTGATCTAGAAAAACGTGACGAGTCTTTGTTTTCAAGGCTTTTCATTATAGCGTTACAAAATACAGTCCACAGTAATTAACCTTTTAAGTGTTCGAGATTGTGTTATAGGTCTTTCCAGCTCAAATGGGGTTAAGCAGCAGATCCAAGGCACTTACAATCAATACTTTTTGTTAAAAAGACCATGTTTTCAGCTTCATCTGCAGTTTTCTGGGAAGATTGACAAATCAATTTTTACCTGTTTTATTAATAAAACCTAATTTGGATATCTTGAATAGATGGTTTTGTGATTTAGCTGGGTAAACAGTCTTTGTAACAGATAAGTTATTTATAAAAATTAAAAAAATCTATATTCTATAAATTTTGGTTTGTGAATTTGTTTCTCAACCAGCGCACAACTGCAAGCAGAAATAAATTTAATTTTTGTTACTTTTTCATCAGTATGGCAATTTGTATTTTTTTTTTATTTTTTACTTGTGCAATAAATGAGTGATGTGTTGAAATGTCTCTTCTGCACAATTCAATTCTTATAATATTAGTAGAAGTATTTAATTACCTAGTTAGTGGGCCCTGCCCTCTCACCTCTCCCTCGGATGGGGCGTCCTGCTCTCCCTCCACCAGCTAACCCCTCCGGTCGGGTGACATGGATCCTGGCGGACAGGTAGGACGAATTCTCATTGATTAGGTAGAGGTATGTGTTCCTTTGTGAGAGGCGTCTTTAGCTGCCTTTAGCGGAGTGGGTCGCCTCTTGTAGCATCACGTTGCCATGTTGATCGACATCAAATGACGCCACAATGCCGTGGCAACATGACATCACATGCTGGCGCAATGCTGCCAAAGGAGGGCCCTTAACTTTTTTTTTTTTTAACAAGGAATCCTTGCATCCAGTGTGCCGTCTTGAACCCCGCAAAGCCCAAGGCCGGCCCTGTTAAAGAGCCTCACAAATAGCCAGCATCTTGCGCTAAAAATTGACACGCCCATTATGATATTTTACTACCTTTTTGCCTGTATTGTTGAATCATGAGTGTTCTCGGTTTAAACTGTGATAGTTTGTTAATGACTGGCTAAGGACATGGACTACATCTGTTTAAAGCGTCAGTCCCTCTTAAAGGTAGGATATGTTTGTCTTTGGCTAATGGCATCATAATTACTTCCTAAAGAACAAAAGAATATAACTTACCCGTAGATAAAAAGTATTGACAGTCTTATTACCAAGAGTTTAGATAATTATAGTAAAAACACTCAATCATTTGTTTACTATAAAAACATTTAAAGTTAAAATACCTTGCCTATATATAGATAGATGCTGTAGGTGGGCATCAGCTATATTTAACATACTGAACATGTCGCTGCTTTAGTTTGGTCCTAAAATTTACTGAACAAGCAATATGTTGCGGGACACTGGCAGTAAATTAATATTGTGTTACATTTATTGCTAAACGTATTTACAATAGGCAAGCATGCTAATACGTTCTGTATGGTTCTTAACATTTATTATTGATTAAATGTGATCGTTTGGCTCGTCAAATGTGTACCCAGAAGCCTAACTGAGCAGCACTGATGGTGTGCAGAAGAAAATCACCAATACACACTTTCTTTAGCTCTATACACACAAAAAGAATTGGTTAAGCAATAGAAGTGATAAGAAAATTGTACATTAGTATTTTGCCAAAGTAGATTATTGTTGGATGATTTAATTTTTGACCACATAATGGAGATGAGAAAAAGAAATGTACTTTTGAGACAAAATGAGTTAGTATTGCACCTTGAAATGTATTTTTCAGATGCGTAAAAATGAAGTGGAATAAAGAAAAATCCTCCTGGCATTTTGTTTACTGCAGTAAATGAATGCCCCTATTCATCCCACCCAATGGAAGGCAATCAGGCTTGTACATCTTCTATGTATATGAATCAGCAGACTGTACAGTATACTGATCTGTGTGTCTCTTTTTCCTGCCAGAAGGTCCCGTGAGGCAAACGTTTTTATAGTCAATGATCTGAACATCTTTCCCCAGAAGAGATCTTTAGTGAATCCCTCTACATAAGGGCAAACTGCACTTTATTGTAGCCTGACAATGTTAGAAGGGATATAAAACCCAAATGAAAGCTCCTCTACAGACCATACAGATTCAAGTCCATAGTTACGAAGTTGAACTTGTTGGACATTTTTCAACTTATCTTAAAGTTAGACGATAGATACTTCTATACTTGTATTTACCGTATATAGATCCAGAGGAAGGCAAACAAAAAATAATAACTGTTCAAGATGAAGTTTGACGCTGGAAACAGAAGTAAAGTCATTTATTTTAAATATCTTTCGGGGGAGGGGTTCTTCAACAGCTCACATTTGTCACGGAAGCAATAATACAGGTGGTCTTTGGTTATCTGCCGGAATCTGTTCCTCAAAACGTCCGCCGTGGATAATCCGTTCCGTCTGATAATGCGTTTGGTGGCATGCATCATGACACGTTGGATAATCCGTTCAATGGATAATGGACCGATGGATAGCGAGGACCACCTGTAATGCTTTTGATAATTTCTAATAAAGTTCGATAGTCTTAGCGATAGCGCTCTATTTTTGGTGGATCTTATATTTATAAAGCAATGCTGTTCGGAGACAACTTATGATGCTGAAAAGCATTTAAACAGTCTAGTTTTTGTTACACAGGTTTGTTTGTTTTAATGATATATATAGATGTAGCCAGGTCCCCCCTCTGCTCCGTGACCCCCCCCCCTCCTTACCTCCGCTGCCGGGAGTCAGCGACAGACCCGCCGGCACTTCTGGAAGGTGGGGGCCAAGCAGGGAGTGTTCCGGCGCTTCGAAGGTCCCCGGCGGCTCGCGAGCAGGGCGCCGCCATCTTGCGCGAGTTCGCGCATGCGCAGTGAGCTCCGGCGGCCCTGAGGCGTTGCGCATGCAGAGTGGTAAGCGCGCGAACCCTAGCCTACCAGGGAAGGCTCTTGAACGGGACTACAAGTCCCATGAGCCTTAGGAGCGCCCCCATGACGCCAGGGAGCCAATAGGGCTGGAGGAGCTCCCTGCTTGCAGGGTTTTGATACATTTCGCGCGCGCGGGACACAGATCAGTCAGGACCAGGAAGAGCTAGGGGAAGGAGGTGAGTGCAGGGGTCTGTGACCCACTGCATTAGGCCAGCAGCCCCCTGGGCCCAAGTTAGATCCTGAGCCCCTTACAGTTTGTGTTGCTACAGGGACAGGCCCTAGGTTAGGGACCTTGCCCCATTAGTGTCAGTTAGGGACACAGAGGACGCTGCGCTCCCTGAGAAGAGGCTTGGGCTCAAGCCTATGCCCCAAAGTGACAAAGACTTATCTCCAGGGTGGAATCGCCCCTGGCAACCCTCATGCAAGGAAGGGCCGGATCGCAGACGGGATCACCAAGCGGCGGATCCTTTTTGAAGTTTCTTGCAGGCCCGAGTGCAAGAGCACTCGGCAGGTACCTTCATAAGTGCACCAACAAATCACCTTATATATTCTCACATAGTGGCAGCGCTGACCACGGGACAAAGGGGTTAGACTGCGGACACGGTGTGGGGGTACAGTGGTGGGTGCAAGGTACACTCCTAGTGGGGGTGAATGACATTTGGGACTTTGGTACATAGTGGTACAGTTATTGAAGTTGATGTCCTATGGTTAATGCACGTGTAAGGTGTTTTGGTTGTTATTCTGCAAATACAGTAAACTGGTTATATATATCTCGGTGTATATACTTATTGTGTATGTGGGTCCTGTGTAGGCCATCTTCTACATTCCTAGAAACCTACACAGGTGGAGGCGCTGACCGAAGAAACGTTCCAGAGAATCACCCCAGGCTCTCACTAGTGGAGGCTCAGACCTCCTGTGAGCCTGACAGGTATACTGCACCACACCTGGTAACACCTAGGTTCCCCCTCACATACACTATATCTGTGATTGAGGTAGGGGGAATACCCGTTACATTTGGAGGCGCTGCTGAGATCAGACCTGGGGTGCCCTATTCTATTTTGTGTCAAATTGTTCATCTAATTGTCCATCATGTCCGTGCCATCCAAGCAAGAGGTAAATGACTGGGCCTTAGCTCGCTGCATGTCCCCAAGGCGCGTGGTTGCAGTGGCAGGAGTATCCAATGACACAGACTTATATGCAGTGGGCAGACAAGTAAGAAATTGTCCGGGACTGGCCACCGCCCGGGTGGTAGACTTTAAACTTGATGCTAACGGCCGGGGGACCACCTACCTCCTGGCCACCGAACGTGACATGCTCAGAGACTGTTCCCCATGTATTAAACCTACCAGAGCCCTCTGCCGAGGACTGCCTCATGATATATCTTGACGCACAGGCCCCCGATGAACCGTCCCCCAGTACTTGGCCATCCACTACCCACCGGGTGACCAGTTCTCCTCACGGGGTAGGACCCCCCAAGGTCTCCTTCACCCGAGTGCGTTAGGAGGAGCCACAGATGGGCTGGGAGTTCATTCCTCTCGCCCGCGCCTGGCAGACTGTCAAAAAGTCTCCCACCCATGTCCAGCGTCGGGTATGGAGCTAGTAGTCAGCCCCTAAGTGGAGGCCTATCTTTGAATATGACTGTACCCCAACTAGTGGAAGCTATAACCATCTCGTCTCAAACACAGAACTACCGGAAGCTGAAAGTCTTTTCTGGAATTCTACCGACGCCTTCAGGAGAAGAAGGGATCGAGACATGGCGGGAACATACCCTCCAAGTAATAGCGGAGTGGTCGTGCTCCGAAGCCAGCAAAAGACAGAGATTGGTCGAGTGTCTCAGAGCTCCAGCCTCCCAACTGGTACGGACGCATCGTGAAGTGGAAGGAGAAGTTACGGCACAGGAGCTGGTGGAAATGCTCACCCAGTCCTATACGGGAGAAGACGACAAGGATGAGCTGATGGCACAGTTCAAGGCTCTTCGCCAAAAAGGAGAGGATTTATCTGCCTTCGTCTGCAAAATACAGCTGTCGTTGGGGAACCTCCTGTCCAAAAACATTGTTTCAGTCGCAGAAGTGGACCGGAATCGACTCAAACAGCTACTAAATGGTTCGTTGCCTAGCCACCCCATAGCTATAGTGATGTGGGCCGCCCCGAGCACTGCTGTACCACCTAGGTACATGGAATTGCTGCGTCATATCAGAAGACATGAGGTGCAGCTACATTTTCATGACTCCAAAAAGATCCAGGAACCCATCAAGAGTAACGCCCCTGTCACCTCAACCCCAAAGGGTAAGAAATCTTCCAACAGGGAGGAGGAGGTGACACACCAATCACCTGCCGGGAAGAGCCGTACCTTCGAGAGACCGTCACCCATGTACAAAGGACGATTCGACCTCCCGGAGGTTGTATGCTATGGCTGCGGACAGAAGGGCCATTTCTCCAGGGAATGCCCCGAGAAAGACGACCCAGAAATAAAACCTCCAAGTAAGGGAAGCTCTGCTAGGTCAATGATCTGCCGCTTACAGATTGCCAAAGTACAGACAACTGAGACCTCCCCGGAGTCTCCTGAATCCTCCGAAATCTCTCCTGAACCAAGCCCCAACGATGGAGCCTCACCATGGGATGCTTACAGTCAGGTAGGCCCATCTGCTATAGTGCGTGTCGTACTAGAAGGGATCTATGCCTCTGCCCTATTGGATACCGGGTCCCAGGTGACCATAATATACCAAAAATTCTACGAGCAACACCTCCAACACTGCCCCTTGCGGTCGGCGGAACATATGAAGGTGAGGGGGTTAAGTAACGAGGATTACACCATCGATGGGATTGTAAGGGTTCAACTAGAGATACTCCAACTGAACACCGGCAAGAAACACCCCATGCATGTGGAAGCAATGGTATGTCCCGAGCCTCAAGAACAGTGCCAGTACCCAATCATCTTGGGAACGAATACCGATGTAGTGCGAGCTGTAATCAGAGCATACTTGAAAGAGACCAACGAATTACCCATGGCCAATCCACACCTTGACCCTGTACTCTGGGAGGAGTGCAACCGGGTATATGCCTTGGAGCGTCACGGGGACCTCTACAATCGTCAACGCAGACTGACGACAATTCTACCAGGGGGAGTGCAACGTATGGCCGTCTGGTGCTGTTTTCCCGATCAAGATGAGAACGATAAACTTTTCTCTCTGGAGAGTACCCCTGAGGAAGAGGTTCAGAGAGGGTATAGGGTAATACCCGAAGTGAGAGAGTGGACGACTAAAATCCCTTTCCGAACCTACGTATATGTGCAGAACATCTCCCCATTCCCGATGGAACTTGATGCAGGACGAAGTTTGGGTTGCATATATCCGGTTAGCCCTGTGGAACCAATGCCCCAGGTGAACGCTGCTGCAGTGGGTGAGCGATTAGTCGACCTGGACTTCAACTTCGGCGAGTAAGCGCTGCCAACTGAATGGAAAGATCGGCTGACAACCAAGTTGAATAAAGGACGGGCTGTGTTCTCCACGAGTGAGATGGATGTGGGGTGCAGTCGCAGCGCCCAACATGCTATTTGACTGAGTGACACCACTCCGTTCCGTGAACGCTCTCGTCGCATTGCCCCTAGGGATGTGGACGATGTAAGGAACGTCTTCAAAGAAATGGAGACCGCTGGAATTTTGACGGAGTCTCTGGGTCCTTACGCCTCTCCCATAGTGGTGGTAAGGAAGAAGAACGGATCCGTAAGACTGCGTCGACTATTGAACTCTGAACAATCGTACGATACCAGTACAACCTTCCAGCGCATTGAAGAGATTCTGAATGCTCTAAACAGAAGCCAATGGTTTAGTGTTCTCGACTTACGATCCGGGTACTACCAGGTACCTATGAGTGCAGAGGACCAGGAAAAGACAGCCTTCGTCTGCCCCCTGGGGTTCTACCAATTTACACATATGCCACGAGGTATATGTGGGGCCCCTGCTATCTTCCAGCGACTGATGGAGAAAACTATCGGAGACATGAACCCTCGGGAGTGTCTAGTCTACCTGGACGACATCATTATCTTCGGAAAGACCCTGGAGGAGCATGAAGAGAGGCTGCTTAAAGTGATAGACTGTCTTGGGAAAGAAGGATTGAAGTTGTCCCTCGACAAGTGTCGGTTCTGTCACACTTCGGTGACTTACGTGGGACACATCGTGTCTGCTCAAGGAATTGCCACCGATCCGGCCAAAGTAGAAGCGGTCGTGAACTGGCCTCGTCACGAGAATGTCACGGAACTGCGATCCTTCCTGGGTTTCTGTGGGTATTACCGTCGCTTCGTGGAAGGGTACTCTAGTCGAGCTAAACCCCTGAACAATCTTTTGAAGATATATCCCGAAGATACAGGAAGGAAGGCCACATCGGCCCGTCAACCGTTTGGCGATAAGTGGACGCCTGAGTGTGAACAGGCCTTCCTGAATTTGAAGAAAAATCTGACGGAAGCCCTACGTGCTGCACGTGGATGCCAGTCTCAATGGACTGGGCGCAGTTTTACATCAGAATCACCCCAAGGGTCTTCGGCCCGTGGCCTACATCAGCCGCAGTCTGACACCCAGTGAACAAAAATACCCCGTGCACAAGTTGGAGTTCCTGGCTCTCAAATGGGCGATCACGGAAAAACTCCACGATTACCTTTACGGTGTGAGGTAAGGACGGTTAACAATCCCCTCACGTACATTCAGATCTCCGCCAAATTGGATGCATCAGGTCATCGATGGCTGGCAGCCTTAAACAATTACTAATTCTCTCTGAAATACAAGCCGGGGCCTTTGAACGTCGGAGCTGATGCTCTATCCCGACGACCAGGACCAAGTGCTACTCCAGATGATGATGAGTGGGAGGAAATCCCAGGACCAGGGGTGCGAGCTATGTGTAGCACCACCGCCATCATCTACGATCAAGTGGCTTTCTCAGAATTACGGGTTGCCGACTCCTTAGGATGCCAGTCGCAGGCTATCCCAGCCGCCTGCTGCGATCCAAAGGGGATGAACATAACGCATGACAAAGTAATACGGTGGATGGATCAGGTAGACTACCAAATACAAGATCCCATGATTAGTATTATTCGGCAAGCCGTTGAACAAAAGAACCCAGCCCTCCTGAAGCATGCTCCCAGAGACTTGGTGGCTTTGCTCATGCGGGACTCGGACAAATTTGAATTTGATAACTGCTTACTCTATCGGGAGGTGCAATACCACAACCACCCGGATAGACGACAACTAGTTCTACCTAGGAACTTGCAATACATGGTGTTTAAGTCCCTACATGATGAACATGGACATCTCGGTGTGGTGAAGACATTTGGGTTGGTCCGAGACCGCTTTTTCTGGCCCAAGATGCGAGAAGCCATAGAACACCACTGTCGCCGTTGTTCTCGGTATATACAACGCAAGACGCTGCCTACCAGAGCAGCGCCCATGGGCCATCTGAAAAGTTCTGGTCCAATGGACCTTGTGTGTATGGACTTTCTGTGCATTGAGCCTGATAGCCGAGGAATATGCAACGTGCTGGTCATCACGGACCATTACACCCGGTATGCCCAGGCCTTCCCCACTAAAGACCAGAAAGCTATCACAGTGGCAAAAGTACTATGGGTGAAGTACTTCGTTCACTACGGTCTTCCAAACCGACTTCACTCAGACCAAGGTCGAGGTTTTGAGAGCGCTCTGATCCGAGAATTGCTCAGAATGCTGAACATTGCAAAATCCTGGACGACCCCGTACCATCCCGAAGAAGATGCTTTGCCAGAATGATTTAATCGGACCCTACTGGACATGCTCGGAACTGTAAAGGGTGCTCAGAAAACTGAATGGAGTCGACACGTGGAGGCCCTGGTTCACGCGTACAATTGTACCCGCCGTGAGTCAACTGGATTCTCCCCATACTTACTCATGTTTGGACGAGAGGCGAGACTGCCAGTAGATGTACGTCTTCGAGTCTCGACGGATGGGATACACAATGCTACCCATTTCAAATACGTACAAAGACTTAAAGACAGCTTGCAACAGGCTTACCAACAGGCTGAGAAGTCTACAGCTAAGCTGAATGCCGACAATAAAAGGCGATACGACCATAAGGTCAAATATCGGGAGCTTTGTCCTGGAGACGCTGTGTTGCTTCGCAATCTGGGAGTCCCAGGAAAACATAAATTGGCTGACCGATGGAGAGACGGTGTATATGAGGTAGAATCCCAGATGCCTGGCCTCCCAGTCTATCGAATCAAAGACCCTGAAGGTCGGATAAAGGTAGGGCACCGTAATCATCTTCCCATTTCACAAGTGGGAGATGAGGAAGCAGAAATACTGGCCACACCACTGAACGGTGAGTCCGATTCCTCAGAGATTGGTCAAGAGACTGTACGTGATCAAACCAACAATGAAACTCCTGAGGATCCTATGGAAGGACCCTCTCAAAGGGATCTTCTCATTGGAGGGGCATCTCCCGGAGGAGCTACGGGTAAAGGGCCCCGTAGGCCAACGCCTACTATGGTGGCTCCAGAAGGCCAGCCTTTGGATCCACAAAGTCCGTGCTTTGTGCCAAACAGAGACTGTTCAGAGACATTTCTCCCCTCAAGGGAAGAGGCTGAGCCTCAGGACTGTACTTATTACTCCCCCGAGGGAGTTGCTGAAGAACAGCTCCGAAGGAGCCAAAGAGTAAGGTACCATCCAAATCGGGTAACCTATGATAAAGTTGGGGCACCCCACTATGAGGCTCAGCAGTGGTCTCGTAGCAAAATACAGTCTGTAATTGTGATGTTCGCAGAACTGTGCAATATCGTTTAAAGTCATTTGATGTGCTAAGTTGTATTTGTGTTGAGATGCATTTTTATTATATAACTTCTGTATATAGTTGTGGAAGTTGTGTCCCGAGCAGGGAGTGTTCCGGCGCTTCGGAGGTCCCTGCGGCTCCCGAGCAGGGCGCCGCCATCTTGCGCGAGTTCACGCATGCGCAGTGAGCTCCGGCGGCCATGAGGCGTTGCGGCGTCCGCTCAGTTCTTTGGGAGCATTTCAGGAGAAGTTTTAGGGGGTCATTGTAGCCCGCTAATTTGTTTCCCCCGCATCTTTTCGGGCATTTTGCCCTTTGCCCCTTTCGTCTGTTGCGACTCTCCTAGGCTACCCTGGTCCTCCTCTCTTCTACCTTCCTGCATCTATGGGTGTTTTTCCCATTGCACGCTTGTTATTTATATCAGCATCTCCCCTTCTCGAGTTTCGTGCACGCGGGTTTCCCTTATTTCTCCACCCCTACTAATTATGCGTAAGGGCCCGACTTTCGCCTTTTTTCCTCTTGTCCTGGTTCCACCCTCAGTTAGCTTGTGTTTTGCCTTTTCCTTTAATCCCCTTCATTAGGCTATATGTCATTCTCCCGCTGTTTCATTTTGTTTATGTCGACACCCCATACACTTTCTAACCCTGTAATGTCCTCTGCGGTGTTCTACTCTCCTTCGATCGCGTCCCCTCCTCTGTTTTTGCCTGTCTCTGGATTAACTTTTTCTTGCCTTTTCGCCTTAGGTTTTGCGTAGTTTCTGGTCCGGGCACCTCTCTCCCTTTTTAGGGCGCCGCTTCTCCCGCATCGGCCTTTCCACCCAGTTCTCATTCCTTGCCTTCCGTCAATCTTCTTCCCGTTCTTTTTTTTCCCCCTCCTCTCTACCCTTCTTTTACTCCCATTCCGGTTCCCCCTACTGCTGCTCTCCTTTTTCTGGTCGGTAGTTTTATGTATTCCGTCGTTCAATCCTCTCTCTTCTGATTACGTTCTTGTTCTTCTCTCCCACAGCTTTTCTCCTATTGGGACATTCATATTCTCACTCTGAATTTTGTGATTTATCCTCCTATTCATCTTGCTTCCCTCTCGGAAGCTCCTGTCATTCCCTTCGGTTGGGTCCGCGGTTATCCTCCCTTTTCCCTCTTGGGACTTTCTACTACGGTTGCGTTTATTCCGTTCCTTACCCCCTCCCTGTTTCCTTGATGGCCACTTGTCCTACCCTATCGCCTACGATGTTTCCTCCTGCTTCCCCTTTGTTTCACTCGCTCAGCTACCCTTCTAAAATCCACTACTTTCTCCCCTTATATATCATTCAGTTCTCTCTTATGGTTCTCATCTCGTTCTTACACTTTTTCCTTGTGTAATCCTTGTCGATCTCCCTTCCCGCCTCCTATTACGTCATCATTTACCTCCGCTGGCATTGCACAATCCCCGTTTTTCTTTTCCCGTCCTCCATTCCCATTCTTTGAGTGACCTTCTTCGCCGTCCTTCTCCTTCCCACTCGTGCTAATCTCTCATGCCCATCAGATTCGATATTTTTTTCCATTTCCATGAAATTATAATGTACCGAAAACCATTGAAACCTTACCGCTGCGTTTTTAATTCAATATGCCTCTGACGTGTCGGGTGACCCTACCGACCGCTGCTTTTAGGTGCAAAGTTGTGTGTGAAATAACATAATAAGGCCTACCTCATGCCTACATCCTGTTGCTTCAGCTTGCAGACATGGTTATTTGCTGTAGATTCTGTTTCCACACGTATGAACTTTGTCAAAAACGGAACGATCACATATTGCCACGGATTTGCGCGCTCCCTTCTTTTAGACAAATAGTGGCGTGGGTTCTTACGCGAGCTCCCGGTTTGCTAGGGTTTTGATACATTTCGCGGCGCGCGGGACACAGATCAGTCAGGACGAGGAAGAGCTAGGGGAAGGAGGTGAGTGCAAGGGTCTGTGACCCACTGATTAGGCCAGCAGCCCCCTAGGCCCGAGTTAGGTCCTGAGGCCCCTTACGTTTGTGTTGCTACAGGACAGGCCCAGGTTAGGGACCTTGCCCAATTAGTGCCAGTGTCAGTTAGGGACCAGCGGACACTGCGCTCCCCGAGAAGAGGCTTGGGCTCAGCCTATGCCCCAAAGTGACAAAGACTATCTCCAGGGTGGGATCGCCTCTGGTGGACCCTCGTGCAAGGAAGGGCCGGATCGCAGACGGATCACCAAGCGGCGGATCATTTTGAAGTTTCTGCAGGCCCGAGTGCAGGAGCACTCGGCAGGTACTTTCATAAGTGCCCAACCAAATCATCTTATTATTCTCACCTAGTTGGCATTGCGACCATGGGACAAAGGGGTTAGACTGTGACCACGGTGTGGAGGTACACGGTGGTGGGTGCAAGGTACATCTCCTAGTGGGGGTGAATGACATTTGGACTTTGTACATAGTGGTACAGTATTGAAGTTGATGTCCTTAGGTTTAATGCACAGTGTAGGTGTTTTGGTTGTATTCTGCAAATACAGTAAACTGGTTATATAACTACGGTTGTATATATTGATTGTTATGTGGGTCCTGTGTAGGCCATCTTCTACATTCCTAGAACCCTACACAGGTGGAGGCGCTGACCGAAGAAACGTTCCAGAGAATCACCCAAGGCTCTCACTAGCGGAGGCTCAGACCTCCTGTGAGCCTGACAGGTATACTGCACCATACCTGGTAACACCTAGGTTCCCCCTCACATACACTATATCTGTGATTGAGGTAGGGGGAATACCCGTTATATATACATTTAGGAAATGGCCGCACACTCAGTATTAAGTATCCTACAGAGGTTTCTGTGTTAGATTGAAAAAAAATATCGAACTTGTAGAAAAGACTAGAATGGTCTACTTATCTGCACCAGACAAAATTAATGCAAAATAATGGGTGTTTATTGACCCATAACAAACAGGAGCTCAATGCTTCAGTCCCCAAAGGGACCTTCTAATATACTTATTTCCTAGGTACCTAAGGTGTGTTCCCTTGAAATTTGCGAAAAATTCACCAAATGCAGTTGGAACTGTTTCACACATCTATTCGTATCTATAGGCTCAGAAAGTTATAGTGAGTGGTATATTTATTTATTTTTAATGCACTGCCATAACCTGCTTGCATTTGTGTCAACTAGTTTCTGACATTGAAAACATTAGCTGAGGATATTTATGCCAGCACAGATCTGGCAATTTTTGGATACTATTAAAATGTGAAAGAAATTATGCACATTTATACAGAATATGATCCATCCCTGTATAATGTGTGTCATGAAACTTACCCTGTCTCCTATTTTGATACTTCCAGAGGAAATAACGTATTAGGCAAAAGGGATGTGGAATTTATATCAAAGAAAAAAATTCTGTTGACCTCAATGGAATTTTGTTTTATTTGATGCATTAGGTGATGTTTACCTACATAAACACCAGGGCTTAAAATAGGGGATGGGATGCGGGAGGATAGCATCCACCTAGTTCTGGAGATCGGAAAAAAATGTTGGGCTCCTGTGTGTTATGGGTCAATAAACAACCTTCAGTTTGTATTCATTTTGGCTGGTGCGGATAAGTAGACCATTCTAGTCTTTTCTTAGGCTAAGGCCCCGCTCCCTCAGTCAGCGCGCCCGCACTGCAGACAGGTGGGGCACTGACAGACACAGACCGCGATATGCGGTCTGTAGGGAGCCGGGGTTGGAGTGGGAGGGAGGGGCGTGGTTTAAGCGGAGGGGGGCGTGGTTTAAGCGAAGGGACCCGCTACCCCCACTCCACGGGCTCGGGCTCCCAGGCTGCAGGAGGGAGCTGCTGTGGGCTGCCCTACTCACACGCTGACACTCAGACACACACACACACTCATGCACACACACACACAGGCAGGCACTCACGCTCCTTTCCCTCCACACTCTCCTCCCCGCTCCCCGAAGCCTCCCCTCCTCCCGAAGCCTCCCTCCTCATTGGCTCACAGCCACACCACGTGACGCGTCGACGCTTGGGATTACAATTCTCTTGAATCCCCTAGCGGCTGACGCGTCACAGCGTGTAGTGAGCGGTGCTGTGAGGGGGGACTGGGACCGGCTCGGGAGGATTCCCCTGCTGGTGGGGAACGCTCGTGCGGCCGCCCGCGCCGCCGGGCGCAGCGGGTCCCAGGCCTTACGTGCACACACACATACATCTTCCCCCCTATAAAGAATGGCATGCTGTTTGTCCTGATTCTTGTGCAATAAATGGATATTTTTTTAAAAGAACTAGAACTTGGGGGATGAGATGGTTTGGGGGAGGGGGGGCGCGGCGGTTGCAGAAGCCCTGTGCTCTTCCCCAAGGCATTTTTTATTTTATTTTTTAGTTGCCTGGGGACCGCGCAAGGCCTCTGCAACATAACTTGCTGTGATTCAGTCGGCTTCGGCAATGTCACATGACCCCGCAGCGTCATTTGATGCTTCAGACCAGGTAAGGGGGGAGCAAGAAGGAGGGGAGAGCCGGCAGGGGGGCGCAAGGCAATAAGTTTGTTGCTGGTGAAATCTCCTTTCCTCTAACCTTAAGGGATGGCCCAGAGTCCTTTGTACTGCCCATGGGATGAATAGTTATTTTGAAAGCTCCTTGTGTTGTCCCGGAATATATTTGTATATAGTTATCATATCCCCTCTTAGACGCCTCTTTTCTTATGTAAATAAATCTAATTTATCTAGCCTCTCCTCATAAGTTAGAATGTCCACCCCCTTTATTAATTTGGTGGCTCTTTCTCTGCACTCTCTCTAGTTCCATAATGTCTTTTCTTATGATTGGTGCCCAAAATTGTACTCCATATTCAAGGTGTGGTCTTACTAATGCTTTTGTAAAGGGGCATAATTATGTTTACTTCCCTTAAATCCATTGCCCGTTTGATGCAAGATGAGATCTTGTTTGCCTTTGCAGCTACTGCATGACTTTGGGCTAAGCCTGCTGTCTACAAGCAGTCCTAAATCCTTCTCCATCAAGGATTCCCCCAATATATCACAATTTAGTATCATCAGCAAAGATGGAGACTTTGCTCTCGATCCCAACCTCAAGGTCATTAATAAACAAGTTAAAAAGCTGGAGTCCCAGTACCAATTCCTGAGGTACTCCACTCACGACTTTAGCCCAACCTGAAAAAGTTCCATTTATGACAACCCTCTGTTGTCTGTCCTTTAACCAGTTTTCAATCCAGGTGCATATATTATTACTGAGTCCAATTTTCTTTATTTTATACACCAACCTCTTGTGTGAAACCGTATCAAAAGCCTTTGCAAAATCTAAGTAGACCACATCAACAGCATTATCCTGGTCTAGATTCCTACTTACTTCCTCAAAGAAACAAATAAGGTTAGTTTGGCAAGATCTATCCTTCATAAATCCATGCTGACTATTACTAATAATTTTGTTTCCATAAGGTATTCCTGAATATTATCCCGTATTAAACCTTCAAGTAGTTTCCCCAGTATTGAAGTCAGGCTTACAGGTCTATAATTTCCCGGTTGTGATATAGCTCCCTTTTTAAATATAGGCACCACATCTGCTTTACGCCAATCGTGTGGTACTGAGCCTGTGGAAATGGAGTCCTTGAATATTAAATATAATGGTTTGGCTATTAATGAGCTCAACTCCTTGAGAACTCTTGGATGTATGCCATCGGGACAAGGTGCCTTATTTACTTTAATTTTCTCAAGTCGCATATGAACTTCTTCCTCAGTTAACCAATTGTTCATTAATATGGAGGTTGTGGCTTCCTCCTGCGGCACTACTATTGAACTTGATTCTTCCCTGGTAAACACAGAGGCAAAGAATTTGTTTAATACCTCTGCTTTTTCCTTATCTCCAATAATCTGCCTACCCATCTCACACTGAAAGGGCCTATATTTTCTTTTCTCATTTTTTTGTTATTAAGTTACTTAAATAACTTTTTAGGGTTGACCTTACTTTCTATTGCAATCCTTTTTTCTTTGATTGCCCTTTTGCAATTTTTGTTACATTCCTTATAATTCCTTATAATGTTATGCAGACGTATTCTTAACATTGGGTATATTATGCAGACTTATTATTAACATTGGGGATGTTATGCGGTCTTATTTACATTGGGGATGTTATGTGGACTTATTAACATTGGGGATGTTAATGGTTGCTGTACCACCTAGGAGAATATATTCGTGAATGTTTTCATAAGGCATAGGGGGACCTGGCCCCGAAATTCTTAGTCTAAATATGTGATTAGGCCCACTGCTTGGTAAATATAGACTTTAATGGTGGGGGATTGAGTGTTTTACTTTCCTTTGTTTTGTCCTAAGAACATTTTGGAAAGATATAAACAATGCACAATTGCATTTTTTTCCAATCGGTTGATGGGTTACAACTACAAATGTTAACCCCTTTACTGCCAAATGGGCAGGCCTGACTGACAGCAATCGGGTTACATTTCTGATTTATAATAACATGTTAACATGGCAGGTCAATTAAATTAGTGTCAGCAGCAATTTAGTGAGTAAATTATACTCATTAGTTGTCATTTTAATACCAGTTTGAAGGAACAATTGTCCAGAATCTGACTCCGTTGTGCTTCAAACTCTTTATTTTCGATTCCAAAGGTATGTGCTTTTGTCATTTGCAGCCCCCTCGGAATGTGTTTGCTTTTCTGATAATTTTCTGTTGTTATTTCCCACCAGATTTTTAAGTCATTAGATATTAATTTTTCCAAATGAAAAAAGTACTTTTTCAAATCCTGTGAATCTTCACAAAGGAGGTCATGATTGGTATCAAAGACAGAGTTAGCTTTTTTGTGTCACGCTGAGATATCAAAGCAATTAAATGCAAATGGAGAGTCTAATTTAGATTCATCAATTGGTTGTTTTTAAGGTGTGAGATCCATCTGGGATTATTGATGTATCAAATAGCCCCTACAAAATGTGATGCCAGTAAAGTTGAGAACTGTGGGTGGTTTTGAACAACCTTATCTTTGATAAAGGTAAAAAAAAAACTTTTACAAAAAAATACTGATAAAGAATATTAAAAAATACAGAAAATGCCCGGTGAGTTGTATTCGAACCAAACAATGATATAATGTTTGTATAGATTTATTGTTGGAGTGCTAGGTGTCTGAGCTCATAAAATGGTACAATTTGTGATGTTTGTATTGTGAAGTGCTAATATATTATTATAGATAAAAAAATTCATAACGAATCTAACACATCCACAGCAATACTGACATATTAATGTCTAGATATAGCTAATAAACCCTAAACAATGAGTAGTAGTTCTGAAGTGTCACATATATTATTTATTATTTATTTACCCCTTGGGTGGTTATTCCTGCCAGCAGTTTTTACAGAGCATGCCAGCTCCATTAGTTTCCACTGAAGTCCATATGCATCGTCACACAATCATCAGCTGTTTCTTGATACCATATACTGTACCCCTGCACGTGAAGGCTGCTGATAACACGCCACTCAGTATTTCATACATTGCTATACACAGTTACAAATCCCCTCCTTGTTTGCCGGTATTCAAGGCGTCTTTAGAGCTGCGAATGGTCTATATATTTTTTCTAGGCAAACAAGGTTAACCTGTATTGGCTGCCAGCAAGGTATTAGAGCTGGTGTATTAGAGCAGGTTTTAGAGCCCAGTTCACAGACCCCACATTTTAGGTCCACAAGCTCTAGGGACCAAATGTTAGTTTTGCTGTGTTTTAAAACTACAATGCATTTTGTGTTTTTGCTGTGATCTGGAATGCATACAGGACAAAAGGCAGCCAGAGGTAGATTAGCATAGCAAAAGAAATGCAGGTTTGTTGTTGAGTGACTCTCTGACAATGCGCTTGATGCGTGCAATGCGTTAGAGGATCCGCCAGGACTCTACCATTATGCTTTTTTAATCGATAAACTTATTTCTATGGTCACATAGTCCAGCTCTTGCTTATTTTGGCTGTGCACCAGTTTCTCACCTTGTGGAATCCCTACACTGGTGACACACTTTATTCGAGCTCGGCTAGTCCCACGAATTCGGGTATACCCGGGTGTATTGAGGTTTGTGACTGTTTTCTGCCCGAGTGCATTGAGTTATTTTCCGGCAGGGATTGAAGCATTTTATTCCCGTTGGCTGCAATACTGCACACTACATATATATATACTGCATTACAATTCATGAATTTATGCCATCTGGTAGCATTTCCAAACAATTTAAAGTCCTTCATTCTACAGTGAGAAAGATTATTCAAAAGTGGAAAACATTCAAGACAGTTGCCAATCTTCCCAGGAGTGGACGTCCCAGCACATTCACCCCAAGGTCAGACCGTACAATGCTCAGAGAAATTGCAAAAAACCCAAGAGTTACATCTCAGACTCTACAGGCCTCAGTTAGCATGTTAAATGTTAAAGTTCATGACAGTACAATTAGAAAAAGACTGAGCAAGTATGGTTTGTTTGGAAGGGTTGCCAGGAGAAAGCCTCTTCTCTCTAAAAAGAACATGGCAGCACGGATTAGGTTTGCAAAGTTGCATCTGAACAAACCACAAGACTTCTGGAAAAAATTGTCCTTTGGACAGACGAGACCAAAGTGGAGATGTTTGAACATAATGCACAGCATCACGTTTGGCGAAACCCAAACACAGTATATCAGCACAAACACCTCATACCAACTGTCAAGCACAGTGGTGGAGGGGTGATGATTTGGGCTTGTTTTGCAGCCACAGGACCTGGGAACCTTGCAGCCATTGACTTGACCATGAACTCCTCTGTATACCAAAGTATTCTAGAGTCAAATGTGAGGCATCTGTCTGATAGCTAAAGCTTGGCCGAAATTGGGTCATGCAACAGGACAGTGATCCCAAGCACACCAGCAAATCTACAACAGAATAGCTGATAAAGAAAAGAATCAAGGTGTTGCAATGGCCCAGTCAAAGTCCAGACCTCAACCCTATTGAAATGCTGTGGCTGAACCTTAAGAGAGCTGTGCATAAGCAAATGCCCACAAACCTCAATGAACTGAAGCAACGTTGTAAAGAAGAGTGGGCCAAAATTCCTCCACAACGATGTGAGACACTGATAAAGTCATACAGAAAACGATTACTTCAAGTTATTTCTGCTAAAGGTGGTTCTACAAGCTATTGAATCATAAGGTGCTTAGTTTTTCACACGGCTTCTCCATTTTGGCTTTATTTTTGTTAAATAAATCATGACACAGTGTAATGTCATGTGTTGTTCATCTGAGGTTGTATTTACCTAATTTTAAGACCTGCTAAGGAACAGGTGATTGTCCAGTCAGTCACCCACCCACCCAGTCAGTCACCCACCCACCCACCCAGTCAGTCACCTACCCACCCAGTCAGTCAGTCACCCACCCACCCAGTCAGTCACCCACCCAGTGAGTCAGTCAGTCACCCACCCAGTGAGTCAGTCAGTCACCCACCCAGTCAGTCAGTCCCCCACCCAGTCAGTCACCCAGTCAGTCAGCTACCCAGTCAGTCAGCTTCCCAATCAGTCAGCTACCCAGTCAGTCAGCTACCCAGTCCGTCAGCTACCCAGTCCGTCAGCTACCCAGTCCGTCAGCTACCCAGTCAGTCAGCTACCCACCAAGTCAGCCACCCACCCACCCAGTCAGTCAGTCAGCCACCCTCTGTAACGATGTGCTCACCACAAAGCGAGGCCGAGGTGGGGATTTGATAAATGCCAATCCGCAAAGTTCGTCGAGTAACTTTTTGAGTAATTTGTCAAGCCGTGATAAAAGGTATATAAATACATTCAGGTAAAAAGAAAAATACCATGTGAACAGCAATACTGAAGGGAATATGTCAAACTCCTATAGTTGCTAAAGCAAGGCTCTCATGTGTTAAAGCAGCAAAACATGAAAAATCCTATGTGTTTTTTTTAAATAAATCAGTTCTGTCATATTAGAGAATACTGTCTGCATTTTGTTTTAACTCAGAATGCAAATTTTAACAACTTTTTTTATGTACAGATCATCCTTTGGTTGCTACGGCAACCATTTAGAAAGTCACATCCACTTCCTATTTTGAAACGGGCTCTGACACACTTTTGTGAGCTCTGTCCTTTGGCAACAACGTATCACAAACAGATCTGTTGCTGTGTTCCAAACGGCAGACTATCTATTACTCTAAAAGCTGTAACAATGTTTTACACTTAGAAATATCATATTACATATCAGCTGCAGCATGTCACAGACTGATGCACAACATTAGACGGCAGCCATTTTGTTAGGCACACAAGTTTTTACAGATTTTTGTAACAGGAGCACCAAACGATTGCCAGCTTAGGTAAGAATGTACAATTACAGTATACAAATAAGGAAAGAAAGAAGAAAAAAAAGGGGGGGGGGAGGGGGAATGTAGTATTACTGCTTTAATAGCAAACCTGAGTGTACTAATATATTTTATTCAAGGCATAATATTCTAATCCATTAAAAAAAGAAAAATCTTCTCCAAAGGATTTAAAACGCAGCATATTCATTAAAGCTGCAAACAAAGCAATATCCCACTGTGTGGATTGTATTGATGAACATATTAAAGCAGCAGTCCACGCTGAATATGTTGCATGTTCTTCCAATTTGCAGAATTATATTTATTGACAGACCCCCTATAATGGTTCCTGGCCCAATTATGCTCAGTCTTTAACGTCACGAATGGTGCAGTTCTTTCAATATTTTTTTGTGAGAAGATCTAGTGGCAGATTACACAAACAGCGTTGCCGGTATCCGTCTGCTTAAAAAAAAAAAAAAAGAGAGAGAAAAAAAACATTATAGCTGCAATGGTCTGTGTTGTATGTTCTGTAGAAAATGCACTCTCCACTTAATGCAGCAGAACGACATAATCCGTAAATAATTCAGGAGACAGTTAAGGCAAAGCATCAACAGTTCTTGTACGCTCTCATTTGCATTTTACTTTTCATAGTAAACGCATCCACCACGAAAACAAAAAACTTCTGTAATTAGGTCGTATTGATTTCTATTTTGTTCCACAATGCGACATCTAGGGTTTACTTGCTACGCTGCGTGTACCTGTTACTATGGTTGCAAACGGTTATTTTTTTGAAGACTCCTTTGGGCCCTGACAAACACTTGTGCACTAGGGGGTTTCACTTACTATAGCAGACCTTCAATAGTATTGAAGGAACTCCTTTCCATTCATGTTCCATATATAATATGCATTGACATGCTACTGAAAGCTATTTCACCGTTGCTCCTCTCACCATTATCAAATTATGTAAATCGATATGGTTCTGTTGTGTTCATCAACAGAAATAAGTGCTGACACAATTCAGATGAGTGTTTACAAAATCACTCAAACAAATAATAATCAACGTTCAGAGAGAAAAATTTGAAACACCAGAGTATATAGTCATTACAAAAACATACACCTCTTAGGCCTCGTTCAGGGCGCTGGCTTCGGAGGGAGGGCGTGGTTACGTGCGAGCTGCCGTGGGACACAATGTATTCAAATTGAATATTGGTTGTCAGGGTAGCAGCTGCCCTGTCTCCGAAGTACGGAGTTGACGCTGGCTACAGTTTCAATAAACAACCCAAGTTGTTTTTTGAAGCTGCAGCAGCGTCACTGGTACCTCGGCAGCCAATGAAATCATTCTTGAGAATGATTTCAAGACTGCAACTTCGATCCCTAACCTCAGGTCTGTAGCCCCGCCCCCTCCCCGCCTCCTCAACTCCTCAAAAAGTCTGCTGGGGAGGATGAACACACATCGCCCAGCAGACTGCCGCCCTCCCTCCAACTCCTGCCTCTGGCACCCTGAACGAGGCCTTACTCAAGAAACTTGTACATACTAGACATACAAAATACTCCAAAATATTTGTGTACAGAAAAGGAAAAAAATGGAATTAAAAAAGACCAATGGTGGGAAACAAAGCCAAAAACAAGATACACAAGTAGCCAGCATCGTTACATTGCAACAGGATATGCCGAGCGTACCAGTGGGAGAAACATCCCATGGTTTAAATCAACACACATTCACAGCTAGCTCAAACTCCCACACCCACCACATAATGAATATATATTTATGTCAACCAGAGAGCTACTGAGCGTGGCGGCAATGGTTTACAACAAGAGACAGGGGGTGCCCAATGCTACATCCCATTGACAAAACATATATAATGAAAAGTATAAAGTAAAATACTTCAATAATAATAATATTAAATACTTGGTTATTTAGTTAACCCTTTGGCCAATAACCAAGTATTTAATAAAATGTGTAGGACCTGCATTAATTTAGTTATACCTTGACGTTGGTATGCAGGCTTATTACGCTTTGGCCAAAGGGTTAACTAAATAACCAAGTATTTAATATTATTATTATTGAAATATTTTACTTTATACTTTTCATCATATATGTTTTGTCAATGGGATATAGCATTGGGCACCCCCTGTCTCATGGTTTAAATCAGCAAGGTGACGGGGCATTTGCATTATCTTACATGTGGGAATTCGACAGCGTACGCAATAATGTTGGCTACATTGAATAATATATATACTGTGGGCTCTCCATTCATGTTAATTCACACTGATACACATACACACTCTTTCATCACTTGCTTTCAGGAACCTTTTGACACCTTCAGCCATAAAACACATCCACACCGGGGGAAGGTTTATACTAAATGCTGTTTATAGTATAGCACTGTTTATACTATAGCTTTTGCTTGCTTCATTCATTGTAACATCGCCGGAAGAAGAGATCAGTGTATCTCAAAAGCTCGCACAAATAAAAGCATTTCGTTAGCCACAGAACGGTATCATCTATTTATTTTTTTATTATTGAAGCTCGGCTAACACGGTACTGATACATATATATACATATCTGCTTTAAATATATACAAATAGAATCACATTTTTGCACATGAAAAAAAAATGGTTTGTGGGGAGATTATTATCTGTCTATAAAGCCACACAAATGTTACACACCTCTAGATGAAAAAGTACTATGAATAACATTATTAAACATGAACAGTAATCAAATTATACTGCCCTATAATATCATCATCACTGTAACTTGAGGACTCAGGAAATCATACTGATAAAAATAAAATGCTGTTCAAAGGGACACTTGGAGATCTTGGCAACAGAGAAGCTTTCTGTAAATTAATTAACAATAGCAAATCTTCCAGACTGTTACATATGGCTGTAGCCAGGGTGACGCAAGACAAAAGCCCCTTCGCACAGGCGAAAAGCCATTATCTTGAAGGATTGGAGTTTATTTTATGGTGCCAGCACATTCCCTTTTTGTAAATGAAGCCGAGTATAAAATGTACAGTAAGTGCATAAAAGGCATTTTTTACACAGCATCACTATGCGTTGTATGCTCCTAGACACAGAAGTGCTTTCGAGATTAGCAGAGTACAGTGAATGTCAGGGTAGACCTTTCCGTACTTGAGCACGCACACAAGTGTATACACAATATACAGTTTTAATGTAGGTATATTACAGAGACTTTTTTTTTACCTGTGTATAAGGTGCCGGTAGCAGCTCTGCAGGTTTAAAAGTTCTGGTCAAATGGGCCAATAAGAGGTCGCAAGGGATGACAACAAAGCTACCTATTGGTATGGGGGAGCTTTAAATCCGCCATTTCAATAGCCCCATATAGCCTAGTTTGAGCAGCTGCCGGCACCCCCTATGGAGGTATCTCGGGAAGCGGGGGAGTGGTCCCCAGTGCTGAAGTTAACAGTTTTGCGCCGAAGACCCCCTGTGCCTTAAACCAGACCCATATTGCGCTTCCCTTTTTGTTTGTTTTACGGTACAAAGGGTGGCCTTGCAGGGGTGTAATGGAGGAAGCATGTACTCGCTAAGCCAGCTAGTTAGATCTAAAACACATGTTCCTGTGGCTGGCAGGAAGGGTCTAAGGACCAAAGTAACTGCTATAAAGGCAGGGGAGCAACCTGGACTAAACCACCTTTCTAGCTAAGGAGATTGTAAGGTTGCCAGGGCAACCAACTAAGGCTGTGTAAGGGACATATGTGGCAATAATGTTGCCTTTACACATGCAGCTAGCTGCTGGAAGAGGAGAATTACATGCAGCTGAACAAGGGAGACAGGATAAGTCAAAACTGCAAAGGGAGACAGAAAATGTGTAATACTTGTTCCAGGACACCTACTTTAACTACACGAGGACTTCACACTCCTTTAGAATGAACAGCTGATTCCACGAGCACTGGATGCCTTGCTTCATCTCCATACTCCAAGATGTAAAACACCGCAACTTTGTGTCTCCTCTGGTCTCCGTCTCCCATCCCACAGTGAATGCTTAGCAGGGAGTCCTCAACAGCTGATGGGTGATTAGAATGACCAAAACCCTACACACTTCGTCAGACCAGATGCTGACTTCATCAGGGGTGTGTCTTGAAGAGTGGCAGCTGCCACACATATATAGCGGTCAGTGAAGCATAATTGGTAGAAAATGTAGCCAATAAACATGTAAAAAAGAAAAAATGTGAACAAGCGCTAAAGACTGAGGAAGTGGAGTAACATCCACGAAACGCGTAGGGCAGGTGACACAGTCACTTTGAGCTTGGTATTGGACTTTTTGGGACACTTGGTCACATTTGAGCCCCATTGCAGCCGTTAGTTCTTGGCATACAGGACGCTTGTACTGTACCTTTAAGGGCACGGGCACTCTCTGAGACAGCCTGTGTAACCGGAGGAGGAAGTGAGGAGAGCAGCCTCACGTGGAGTAGAGCTGTGAGCCCCACAAGCCTCCAACACTGCCACTGTTCCTGTTAACCCCTGGAGGGAGGGTCAGCACGAGAGTCACAGTGCAGCAGGAATCACATCTCTGCAAAGACATCAGCAGCACCTGGAGGACTCTGTTGCATTGCCTGTATTTGCCTTGCTGCTTGTAAGTAGGGCTCTGATTTTTCCCATCTGGATGACCAGCGGTGTTCTCATTTGTCCATACCATTTTATGGCATAGTTCTTTTTATTTAATAAATAGTTTTTATAGTCACTAGGAGTCTCTATGTTATATGTGCAGTGTGTGTATTAGTGTAGACCTGTTTTAACCCTACAGTGTTGCACTATGATCTGTGTCTGTTTGTGTTTTTCCCCTACATGGCCTGTCAAGCAAGTGTGCTGATCCCCTGAGGAGTACAGGATTATCCAATGAACTTTTGGCGCCAGGTTTTTCTTTGTTTTCAATAAACATGTAGCCAATACACAATGTGGCCAATAGGAATCAGAAACATTCCCCTATGTTGCAAGATAATGCAATTGTATATAAAGGTTCTCCTCATAACCAAAAACTGTAACGCCTGTATGCCCGCAGACCTGGCCAGTCCCCAGTACTGAGGTGGGTAAGGGTATAACACGCACCCACAGCAGTGAGGGTGTACCCGGAGTGTGGTAGTTGCGTTGCCGGGCCTGGTGAGTAAGGGTTAACGTTATACTTGCTGAGTCGGGGCGCCAGAGGTCGGAAGGCATTGTCCAAAAGCCAGAGTCCAGGGATTGGAGACAGCAGCGTAGTAGGGTCCGAAAGCCAGAGTTCAAGGGAAGGAGAAGGCATCGTAGTCAAAGTGCAAAGCAGAGTTCAAGTTCAAACCAAGGGAATCCAAACAGGGGCAGGGACAGAAACAGATAAGAGAGCTGGGCATGGACACTGCACACACAGGAGCTACAGGAAAGCTATGCAGAGCAAGGAAAGAGAGGACAGACTGGGGTTATAAAGGAGGGAGGACAAATAGCAGGAAGGGATGGAGCAGGGGTTTTTCTGGGAGCTTGCAGGGATAGGTGAGAGAGAGCATGGGAGGAGACAGGGATGTAATCTAGGGTAATAGCCTGCAAGCTGCGGGGGGCGGAGCCAGTACCTGGGAAGGATTGGTAAGTAGAGCGGGTGCGCGCGCCCTCTGTAACACAGTCGCGCGAGTACCAGAGCGTGGGGGAAGGATCGCGGAGGAGGTGCTCGGCTGGAGAGTGTGAGAGGGGGAAGGAGCGGAGGAACCAGGTAGGGAGACGGAGGTATGCCGAGGGTCGTGAGTCCCCTGACGGGAGACCAGGGACCGGGAACGCATGCACACAGTGAGGGAACCGTGCCTGCGCGCAGACCGCGAACGGGAGCGTGACTGCGCCGCGAGGGAATGAGGCAGGTAACGGGAAGGCAAGGAAAGGGGAGGGTTAGCCGGAGGAACCAGAGTGACGGGGACACGCTGGGAAGAGCGAGTCCCCCGATCCGTTACAGTATCCCCCCTTGAGGATCGGACTCCAGACGATCCTCCCAAGGTTTATGAGGAAACTTCCGACGGAACTGTCTGAGAAGTGCTGGGGCATGAACGTGAAGAGATGGTATCCAGGAGCGTTCCTCCCGACCGTATCCCTTCCAGTGTACGAGGAACTGAAGTCTGCCCCTGGACCAACGAGAATCGAGTAAGGATTGAATTTCAAATTCTTGCTGTCCTTGTATGACGACAGGACTAGGCCTCCGAGGACGGTCCGTAAGTGGACATTCTGGATCACAGGTTTCAGTAAAGACATGTGGAATACCGAAGGGATCTTCATGGAAGAAGGGAGTGCAAGTCGGTATGCGACCGGGTTGATCCTTTCGAGAATCTTGAAAGGACCTAAGAATCTTGGGGCCAGTTTCTGGGAAGGGGTCTTGAGTTTGATATTCTTGGAAGATAACCAAACTGTCATATTCTCTAGCCTGCTGTACCCATGCTTGGCCACCGGGACTGCTGCCACTCTCAATGTCTTGTTCTAGCCTGCAGTACCTATACTTGTCCACCGGGATTGCTGCTGCTAAACTAACGAACATTCCAGACTCTGATACCTGACACCACTGCACCTGTGCTCCACCTCCCAGTCTGCCTATATAAACCTCCCATTCCTGTTCCTCCCTTGCCTCTGTTTCAAGTCAGACTGCTATGCACATGCCTCTGATCCTGATCTGTTCCTGTACCTGTACCTGTATTTGAGTCTGTTCGCTGTATAGGCCCTTGCTGGTAATCTGGCTTGTCCCTGTTTGTTCCTGTTCTCAGTCCCTGCTCCCAGACCTGTCCCTGCTCGCCTGTCCTGTTCCAGTCTCCTCGTTGCCGACCTCTGCTTGTTACCTGACTTCGCTATCTGCCGCCTGCCTCGGACCCCTGCTTGTTACCTGACTTTGCTACCTGCCGCCTGCCTCAGAACCCTGCTTGTTACCTGACTTCGCTACCTGCCGCCTGCCTCGGACCCCTGCTTGTTACCTGACTTCGCTATCTGCCGCCCGCCTCTGATCTCTGCTTGTGACCCCTACTACGCTCCTGCTGTTCCAGCCACCGAGATCCTACCCACCACAGGAGTCTCCCGTGACAGAAAACAGAGGCCACTTCTGGATCTCGCTGGAACAGATTCCCTGCCTTCCTGCTTCAGCAGACCCATCCGCTTGGAGGAAGATAAGTACTTTTTTTTGTTTTTTGAAATCCCAGTTGGGATCCTGAAGATTTTGTTGCTGCAAAGGTTTCTGCAGGGTTTTTTTTGTGCCACTTTCTCCCTGAGAAGAATTCCCTTTTATAAAAAAAAAACAAAAACCCTCCCTGCAGTACCTGTTTTTGCCATTTTCAGACTTTCATTACCTGGACAAGAATTGTCTCTGCATTGTGGGTGGGCCACTGCAGATTTTCAGACTCACATTTCTATTTAAGACACATTTCCTCTTTACTGGTTTCTTGGGAAGTGTGGTTTCCCCATGTCTGAAATGATGGCTCCCACTCAAAAAACAGTCCTGAGCAGTAAATGTGAACACAGTACCACTGATTCTTCAGAACTTATCAAAGCAAGGAAGAAGAGGAAAAAGAAGGGAGGTATTACTGTGGAAGTTGAAATTAAGGGTGAACCTTTAACCCCAGAGTCTGCAGTTGATTAAAGAGATATGCTGCAGTTTAAGGCAACTCACAGACTTATCCCAAGAATAGTGGAAGAAAAGAACGATGTATTTAATCCAGGAAAAAATGCCCTAACTCAGACCCTTCAATCTGCACGAAAAGAGATTGATTGTCTTCATGGACGTTTAGATAAAGCGCAAGAAGCCAAGGCTGCACTACAGAGCTGTCTATCCTCAGCAATTGCTAAGTGTGTTCTCCAGGAAAAAGAAAAGCACCAGTTGGAGAGTGACCTGGATGTCATGTCAGGTGAGCTGGAGAGGGCATATGCTGATGCTGCTGAGGATCAGCGCCTCGCTTCTAAAAGTAACGAATTCCTGGAAATCTCTATGAAGGAAATTGACAGGCTTAATACAGAGCTTAAAGTCTCCCAGGAGGAGATTTGCTACTTCAAAAAAGAGATGGAAGTCGTTTGGGAGGAGAGATGCTACTTGAAAACAGAGATACGTTCTATGAGAGACGCCTCCGAAGAGTTAAATAGTAGGTTTGAAACTATAAACCAAATGAGTAAGAACTTCTCTGTCCAAGCCAGTGAAGGAGATAAAAGACTCCATGAATCAGAAGAGGAGAAGAGACTATTGATTGAAGAAAAGTCAAGGATGCAATTAGCACTGGAAAAAGCAGAGGGTGACTGGGAAAAAGAAAAATATCAGTTGGAGAATGACAGGGTGATCTTGTCAAGTAAGCTGGAGAAGGCCTACGCTGATTCTGCCCAGTATCAGACTTTCATGGTTCAAGTTGACGCAGCACTGGAAGCATCTCAGAAAGAGGTTCACAGGCTTACTACAGACCTGGAAGCCTCTAAGGAGAAGAGTTGCCACTTCAATACAGAACTATGTTCATTGAGAGAAATCTTCGAAGGGTTAAATATCAGTTTTGAAACTGTAACCCAAGAGTGCAAGAATCTCTATGTCCAAGTCAGTGAAGGAGATAAGAAACTCCATGAATTAGGAGAGGAGAAGAAACAGTTGGCCCGAGAAAAAATAGACGTGCAGACAGCACTGCAGGATGCAGAGAGAGTGCTGCAAGAAGAATGTGTCTCCCTGGAGCAGCGCACACAAGCAGAAAATACAGTATGCTACAGAGTCAGCTGCAAGAACTGCATACACATCTGCAGGACACGAAAGAGAAATGGGTGAATGCTGAGGAAAAGCAGCGAGTTCTGCAGGAAGAAAGTTTCCAGACTGCCTACAAGGTAAAAATGCTGCAAGAGTATCTGAGTACCCAGTGTGTCCCCAAAGAGCAGCATGAGGAGCTGAAGGCCACACTGAGCATAACCAGAGCCTCTCTGGAGGAGGAGCTTAGAGCTCAGGTAACCCTGTATGAGAGGGAGCACAAGGCGGTCCAGACACTGAAGCAAGACTTAGAGGAGCAGAGACACTGCTCCATCCCTAACAGCCAGTACACCCAAGAGAAAGAGACCTGGAAAAGACAAGCTGCTGAGATCATAGCAAAGGAATTTGCAGAGCTCCAAGACGTGATGAGGGATGCATGGAAGCGAGTTCAAAATGATCTCAGTGAAGAGATGAAAGTCCTGAGTAGAGAATTGCAGTATGCACTTAACCAGGGATCTCTCACTGAGGAGTGGAAATTGCAACAATACCTAAAAAAGGAAGAGCTAAAGCTGACAGCTGAACACACATCACAGCATCTCACAGCGCTGCTGATCGCTGAGCTCAAGACACAGTTTGCCACAAAAGAGAGGGAGGAGGTGTCCGTCCGTCAAGTGGTTGGCCTGACACTGCGCTATCAGGTCAAGATGGCTGAGGCCTGCAAAGTGTTGAATCACACAGCCCATGAGAAGGCCCGGCTGCAGCTGGAGCTGGACAAGGTCTGGGAGGAGTACCGGCAGCTACAGGTCAGAGATAAAGAAAAAGAAATACATTTAAGCCTTGTTCTAAGTCAGCTGG